>CM060958.1:129455407-129512907 GCA_030765055.1 Mantis religiosa
TTCCATACTTTGTTATAACTTCAATGCAATTATAATGCGTATCCAGAAATTGCGCTATGTTTACTATTTGCAAATCTTGCTTGAAAATTACTATTGCTGCCATTGCCTTTTCCTGGGATAAGATTTGTCGGGATCTTAACGGCATATATGGAATTTTGGAATTTACCACATACGGTTCTTGAATACAGATAATATCTAATTTTAATTCTTCTGCAATTTTTCTTATTTCCGCCATAACCAATTTACTTCTTTGCCCATTTATCTGTGCAATTCTTAAGCTTTCCTCCATGAGTTACTTCCTAAATTTAATCCACCAAATACATCTCTTCTTACTTTTGCGAAATTCTCTCTATCTTCATTTACTTCCTTTGCCATTTTATGATTGAAACTTCTTATATTGTCCTTAAATTTATTTACTTGGGCTATTTTATATTTATTTTGTTTAGAAGTTATAGATTTATTTGTGTTTACAGCTGATAAACATGTTGCTATAATATTTTCCGATTTATTAGATTTATTTGGAATTTTTTGTGCATTGGTCTTATAAAACGTTGTTTCTGGCTTAAAGCTAGGATTAAAATTGGCAGTTTTTACTACATTATCAAAGACAATCGCTATACGTGGACAATACAAAAACAAACCGTGCAGACTAGCATTGGACTTACTGGCTTTGTGACCGGAGAAAAAACAAAGACGCCAGTTGACGACAAACCCGAAGACAAAGTGATTCAAATTCAAAGTCAGAACTTATTCTTATGATTTCACATACAGAATTAAAACAAATAAAGCATTAGTTTACATCAAAAGACATAAGCTTTCAGACCCTGCTCGGAAAGCTACGCTTCTCCAGCAATTAATTGTACAGAAAATGCACAGCACAGATAATATACGTGATCATCTCAAAACATTCTCTTATATTGATGCCAAACTAAAAGAAACTAACGTCGTGATAAATGAAGACTGATCGGTCATTATAAGGTTGTATTCTCGACCATTTTCATTTAAAAATTTTCGAATTCTCGTTAAATCAACGTATGAGTTACCCAGTGTTCAAAACCTAAAAACAAAAGGTAATAAAGCCATACAAAAGGGCGACATTTCAAGTAAAGGAGCACTATATAAGGTAATAACAGATATCAACATAAAAGTGACAATAATCAGAAGAAACAATTGTTCACAGAGCAATTTGTAAGAGTAAATCTCAAGTAGTCTCTCTGGGAAATCTGTTCGAAGACAAATGACAGTACGTCTGAATGCTGATCAAAGAAACATATTTAAAGAAACCTGAGCACACATTCATGGTAGAACAATGATCAGTTTGAGGCTGGATGTCTGCTCGCAATGGTAGTAGTACCAAAACTCGCATGTATTTGACAAGTTCTTCAATTTTGTTCGAGTTATGTTGCATATCTCTGTCTTCATTCACATTTAGTCGTACAGCTAATTAATGGAAGCTTGGAGCTTGTTACAATACTTTGATTTTCAATAACTATTTGTATTGTGCTAGTATTTCCTATAATGCTCCACAAGGAAAGGGAATCGGAAGAGCAAAACTTATAAATAGGTTTAATATAGCTGACATCAGCGCCTCTACAGGATTTACCTAGCAATAGTCGGGACATTAATCATATTTCACAAAAATAAATGATTCTTTCTTGTGTTTAGCTTCAAGTTAGTTAATTCATGGATACTTTATGTCAATACACAAACTTTAGATATATTGCAGTAACGTTTCTCTCTATAAAGTCGTTAAGAGGCAAGAGACAGACGACTTTAAGTGACAGTCAAATGTTTTAAAATTACTTAACTAGGGGATGGTTTTGAAATTCCCTTCTCTTTGTATCTCAAACATAAAATAAAAGATCTTATGTTTAGACTCATGTAGCTTTCTCATAACCTTCTTAAATCAAATTTGGCCTCTTTATTTTGTGCATGGACGTGATATATTTGTAAATAGGTTTTAATTCGAGGGACTTCAAAACGTGTGCTACTATGAAACCTTGGTGTTGTATTGCTGGACGATAATACAATACTTCTAACTCCAATAAGTACGTCATAGATGGTTATAACGACTTGTCGCTTTAGAAATTATAACTAATGGGAAATTGTGAAATATAACCAAGGGCAAATCTGAAATGGTTGACACTACAAAATAAAATGAATCAAACATAAATTGTGCGTGATAACAAGATCTACATTATATTTGTAGTAAGATTTAGCTTATTTCTTACAGTTTACAGTTATGTAAAGTGGTTCAGAATGAAAACGACTTCTGAGGACATTCCCTGCAAATTTAGCATATCCATTTCCTTTGGCATAAGCATATTTAAATCATATACTACTTCAATTAAAGGATTTGTGCACTTTTTGATAAAATAGTGTAAGAAATATTTTCGGTCAATTGGTAGTGCCATATGCCAAAGTTGTCTTTAACTTCTTGGAGTGTAAATGTTGTATAAGTTTGGTATATACCCGAACTTCCATTTTTAAGTTTATGCCGAAAATATGTTTTTGTTTTAGATTTACGTGATACTAAATTATTTATCTCCAGTAAAATATTGTCAGTAAATATCTGGTTAGAATGCAGCTCCTCCTCTACCTGCTATATTTGTTGCTGGTAGAGAAAATAAAAGAATATATCAAAAAAATTAGGTCGGAAAACAAAACTGGGTAGAAACCTGCAGTTGAAATTTCCCCCGTGTGTAGTGAATGCGACTACAGCGCACATGGTGGAAGTCCCATGAAACATAAAAGCACGTAGCAATTTATAGATGGCGCTTAGGTTTTAATTGCTTTGTATGTACGAATATGTCGTAGATATTAGGTATAATTTAAAATATTTAAGAATAAGGATGCCTCTTTCAGGTTTGAAGGTAATTATAAATGTCAATGAGAATAAACTGGAGCCGTGTTGCATACAACAATCAATATAGACAAGTAATAATTATTGTGTTTCAGAGGGAAAGTCTTGAAAAGTTATTTTATATATAACAGATTCAACCAGTTTGATTCATATACTAATTTCTGCTTGGTGGTTCGGATATATGTTCCGGAATAACTGTAACTGTACAATGTGAGCATAGTTGTGATATAAAACCAATTAAAGCATCTCAGGCCTCCAGAAATGAGATGTCATCAAGGTACTTGTTTGTTACTGTGCCATTTTAACACCGGGTAACTAATTTATCAAGATAAGTACAATGGTTCCAAATTAAAAATATTGTGTAAATATAATGCCGTTAAGGAAAAAGGTAAATCACGAGATACTAAATATTAGCTATTGAAAACCATGAACACAATAAAAATATTGGGTTCAATAGATTTGGCGGAAGAAATGCGGCATTTGAGTCATATGAAGTCATAATTATATTGATAAATGAATGCAAAATAGGACAAACATATAACAGAAATGATACAAAGAACCAAATATATAGAAATAAATAAAAAATGGTTAAGAAGTTAAGGCGAAAAGTTAATCAAGTTTGAGGCTAATGTGTGCTATTGAGCGGCTAGCAGACATAAAGGACGGATCGTGTTTAAGAAACCAGATATAACGTATTATTTGTAGAATATATATTATACACTAAGAGAAAACGTTTTACTACGGATAAACATAATATTCTTTCGAGGTATTGTTCTATATGCGAATGAAATAATTGTTTAATTGAAGTCTCAGACAACATACAATGGAGTGTTAAGTATTAAAACTAATAAAAGGTACAAAGTTCTGTGTTATTCTTAGACACGCGAGTATACCCTGATGGTGAAATCTGATTGGTCCTTCCGAGCTTCCGTAGAAAACAGAAAGATGGTGGTGAAGTCGTCCAGATTTGACACGACATTGTTAGTATAACATCAGATACAAAACACCGCATCAATATATTTAGAATTCTTAGTATTTAACATTTTATATCATCTCTTCTTGAGCAACCTTCAGCTCTTGTTCAGAAACTGATCTCTGCTGTCTGTTTATGTTTTTATCTTTATTTTTATCTCTGACGTAAGGTAACACTGGTACAGCCCATTTTGTAAGCTCTTAACTATGTATCTTTTTATCCTTGTTTTTATAATTCTTTGGGTAGTTCGACATATATATTGCCAGCTTTTCGATTCATGTTGCATATTTTGACTTCATTCACATTTGCTTCTCACAAATTGGCCACTTGTTACACTTTTGTAGGGAATTTGCTATAATGCTCCTTTAGAAGAAGAAAGGGAAGACGCAACCTCGCATTCAGTGTTAGTACAATTGATAGCAGCACTTCTAAACGGGTTAACTTAGCATCAGTCGAGAAATGAAACTTATTTCAGAATAAGAGACAATGCTGTTGAAATCGAATTATATTTGCTTTAGACTACCATATGTTTGTGTGGTTAGCTTCAATTTAGGTACATAACTGTTAGCCAGGGTTATGGTTAGGTCTGACTCCCAGTTAACATCTAACCTGAAATCACAATACTGTCCAATTCTGGGATTGTGTCTATTAACAGTTCAGTATTATATTGTCTATAGTCACTCTGTACACGTTGTCAACTCACTGTCCCACCCATACTAACAAGTGAAGTGAGAAGGGCAACTGTGGATCTGAAACAATGAAATGAAAAGTGTAGTGTTTAACGCCCGTTTTACCACATACGACACCGCAGGCGATGACACTGATGCTACTTTAGATGAAGATGGAGCACCTGTGGAATGAGAGTGCGCCGTGAAGCCGGAGGTCCCGGAGAAAATTCGCCCCAGCACCGTGCTGTCCACCACAAATCTCACTTTGCGGTCGCCTGGGATCGAACCCTGGCCGCCTTGGTGAGAGCCAAGCGGTTTAACCACTGAGCCACGGCGCGGCCAATCTGAAACAAGGCAAAACTCCCTGTGTGAACGGCATTTACAAAGAAATTCCAAAAACAAGTGGAGAAAATTCTCACCACAACAAGCACCGCCATCTTCAATTCCTTATTACAAACAGAAGTGATACCTGAGAAGTAGAAGACCAGCACGATCAACCTGATTCACAAGAAAGGGCAACAAAGTGAATAAGGCTCATATGCAATATCTATAAACTATGTTCAACAATTCTGTCACGACGGTTATCAAAAGTGCTAGGTGAAAATTAACCAAAAAGGTTGCCCGTCTTCCGTTCAGGTTACAGCACAGCAGACATCTCCAAACAGTTAACCAGTTGATCGAGAAAGTAGAGAAATTCCGACTGATAGTTTTTCAAGCTTTTATAAACTTTAAAAGGACTTTTGACTTAGTATAAAACACCAGCATAACATAAGACGTAACCAATCAAGGACTCGAAAGTAAGTACATCCGAATTCTTGACCAAATCTACAAAGTCTCGCAAAAGTAAAAACAGAGATGGAAGGTCACCTATGGTGACCCAATCTATCCCAAAGGTTTCACGAGGATACTAGAAGACATATTTCGCAAAGAAGAATGGAATAAACATTATTGGAGTAAGGCTAACTAACCTGGGATTCGCTGACGACCTGATGTTTTCTACATCAACAGAGGAATTACAAAGTGTAGTACAGGAACTCTGTCTCCATAGCAACAAGGCGTGTTTCACCATGACTATGTACAAGACCCACGTAATGACAAACGGCGCCGAAACCCTAATAATAATCGACGACAAATCCTTAACCTACAAATCAGAGTATGTCTGTCCAGATCAGTTTCCAGAAATTCATATTTTCTCCCAGTATTTGATAAACTGCTAGACAAGTTATTCACTTGTGGAAAATACCACCAAATTTCAATAAATTCTGTATACATTTCTGATGCTTAATGTGATTTGAGTAAACTAACGGAACCAGCTATGATCAAATGTTAATTAAATGTAAATAAATAAAAAATCTACATAAAGGATTAAGTATTACATTCATCGTGATTCTTGGACACAGCAATATCGTTATAAACTGTAAAGTGTATCTTTTGATAAACATGACAAGAAATAAGAGTAAATTGTTGGATATTCAGCTCAAGATATGTGTCATATTTTAAGTATTTCTTTACAGTTTATTAATTTTACAAAAGACATTCAGAATGAGCTAGTCTACTGAGGAAATTTCAAAAAATGTAGCACTTGTACTTCATTTGTCATGAATTTCCACTAAAAGGGTAATACGCTAATGGAGAATACGAGAGTTGTTTTTGATATAGTCATAACTTTTGAGAAGGTTTCCATTGAAGGAGAAACGCATTTTAGCATTTTTTTTTAAATTTGGACTAAAAGTTTTCTATGTAGCATACTATCCAATTCTGAGCTTTGCTGAAAACTCATTTTCTCGTTCAGCTTGTGCCAAAATATCTACTTCCAAATTTATATTGGCCTTTAGTTTTTGTTTACAGTATGCTACACTGAAAATTCGCCGAAACTGTTCAAAATCATGGAACTTGATTTCTGGAATATTTGGTTGCTTAGGGAGTGTAGTAATAGATGGCGTGTTATTTGTATTATTTGCACCGTTTTGGGTCAACACGTGAAGATTTAGAGCCCTTTAACGATGGCTAAGTGTAACAATAATTACGTCCAATTTAATTTTCTGAGAAACCCATTTTCTAACACCTTTCAGTTTACAAAATGTCTCAGGCGTCAAAGTTTTTCTATAACTTGGTGAAACTTACAGGATAGGTCCAAAATATGCAAACAACAAACTTCTCATTTCCATTTTTTGTTAATACTCATGTTTTGAAAATTGTTTGGTGTTAAGAAATAAAAGGAAAATATTTTCAACATTTTTAGAGTTAACACTTGGACAATATTTTAGATCAAACGCTACAGCAATATTTCATAATTAAGCACGCCGGTCCTTTAAAATTTGCTCTGTATTACCCAAAAATAAAAATTAAACTTTAAAGCTCACATTTTTTGACGCGTGGAACATTTTATATAGCGAGTAATGTTTACAATATTTCAACGAAAAATAAGTAATATGTAATGAGCTATTTGGTGCAGCAACATGAAAATTTGCTTGTGATTTTAAAATGATACTCTAATTATGTAACTAAATTATCATAACGACTGAATTATTATTATAGAAGTTAGGATTTTCAGTGTAGGCTTGCCTTAAAATGCATATACACCTCTACCTACATCACATATCTATGTGGTACAGAAAGTATTACCTTAACATCAAAATAAAGTCCAGAGAAGAAATCCGTTCCAAACATGCAGTTCGAATGACCCGCGTGTCTCCTGAGCATCTGCGACCACAGCGGCACACACTGGAAGTCTCATGAAACTAGAGGTACACGTAGTACGTTAGAGATGGCGCGCAAGCTGTAATTGTTATAAATGCATCGGTATGTCTTAGTTGTTAAGAAAGTTTCCTAAAACATAGAAAGAATTACATTTCGTTTTGATGAAGAATGTATCCTAAATGTAAGCAATTGTATGTTGTACTTATATTGCACATACAAGTCAATATAGAACGGGAAAAGTTCTTACGCTTTAGAACGAAAGTCTAGAGAAAGTTGAATAATTGTAATAAATTCAACTATTTTGTTTGTGTATTTGTTTCAATTTCTAGCATTTGGGACAATTTTTAATAGGCTTTTAGTTCTCCAAACGCTCAAAGTCACAATAGTAATTGAATTAGTGCTAAACAACAGACATTAACTAAGACACAACTAAAGAATAGATATGTATATTTGTGATTTAAATCGATCAAGTTTTGATTACCATTACTCGGTACAAAGTATTTGGTAGTAAACTCTGTTCTCTTGTGTTTGTGGTACTGAACGTTGTAATACATAGTAGGACAAGTACAAGAAAGTATGGTAATTATTTGGTTTGATTTACATATTTATAACATTTATTATATCACCGTGGTAGTGGCAATACCTGTGTTTTAGAACTGTGTCGTACTTTAATTTCACAGCTCCTTGGAAATTTTATTGCGCTTTTTCAGAAGGGTGTGAAAACAAATTCCAAATTTCTAAGTTCAAGTGCAATGGCTAAACTTTCTACCATAATACCAATGCTCCCGGTGTATCGTAATTTCCTTTCAAGGCATTTCTTTTACATGTAATTAAATTTACTAGCCTGTGTTATAACCACAAAAGTCTATCTCTGTGGTTCGGAGGTAGCGCATCAGGAGGTCCTCAGCCCTAATCTCGACAAGGGAGATAACGTTTTACTTACGGTTCCCTTATACCAAAAGATGAATGGTGACTCTAAGCTTTATGTACCCTGTACTCAGTTGAACGTTATTTCATCAATCGTCCGATATGACTTAACGTTGGAGGTTTTCTCTTATTCTGAAAGACGAATGTCTGGTAACTCTAAGCTCTATGTACCCTGTACTTATTTGAACATCATTTCGTTCATCGTCCGATATGACTTAACGTTGGAGGTTTTCTATTATTCTGAAAGATAAATGCCTGGTAACTCTAAGCTCTATGTACCCTGTACTTATTTGAACATCATTTCATTCATCGTCCGCTATGACTTAACGCAGGAGGTTTTATTTTATTATGAAAGATGAAGGTCTGGTATCTCTAAGCTCTAAGTACCTTGTACTTAATTGAACATAATTTGTTTCATCGTCCGATATGACTTAACGTTGGAGATTTTCTCTTATTATGAAATATGAATGTCTGGTAACCCTAAGCTCTAGGTACCCTGTACTTATTGGAACATAATTTCATTTATCGTCCGATATGACTTAACGTTGGAGGTTTTCTCTTATTATGAACTACGAATGTTTGGTAACTCTAAGCTCTATGTACCCTGCGCTTATTGGAACATCATTTCATTCATCGTGCAATATTACTTTACATTGGATTTTTCCTTTATTTCTTTCATAAATCGAAATTGGCCTCTGAATTCCAGGCATGGACGGGATATATCTGTATATCCGTTTTAATTCGAGGACATCGAAACCTGAGTTGCTACTGAAACCTCGGTATTGAATTATTGGACGGTAGTACATTACTTTGCAACTCGAGTAAGTACGTAATAGAAAGTAATAACGACTTGTCACTTCAGAAAAATATCACTATTGGTACATTGTAAAATAAAACTAAGACTAAATCTGAAATGGTTCACTATACACAATAAAATGTATCAGATATAGTTATGTGTTATAACAAGATCTACATTATATGTGTAGTAATATTTTGTTTCTGTGTTACAGTTTGCAGTTATGTAACGTGATTCATAATGAAAATAACTTCTGAGGACATTCCGTGCAAATTTAGCACATTCATTTCGTTAGGCTAAAACATATTTTAATCATACACGACTTCAATAAAAGTATTAGAGCCTTTTTAGACTAAGTAAGTCCGAATCGTATCCAGTTAATTGAGAGTGACGTATTGCGGGGTGTTAGTTAACTTCCTAGCGTGAACATATCCAGCGTAACACGTCAATAAATGTCTGGTTAGACTATAACTCCTCCTCTAGCCGCTATGGATGTTTGTGATACAGAAATTAAAACAAGATAACACTAAATTAAAGCTGACAAACAAAACTAGTGGGAATTTCCTTGTGTCTAAGACGACTACAGCGCACATGGTGTAAGTATCATGAAATAGTAAGTACACGCAGCATCGATAAATGACGTGAAAGTTGTAATTGGTTCGTATGTATTATATGCCTTAGTTGTTAGGAATGATCAATAAAATATAAGGGTAATAATGTTTCGATTTCTCTTAGAAAGTAAGCTGGAGCTGTGTTATATACAAATATCAATATAGACAAGTAATAAAAATTGTGTTATTGAGCGAAAGTATGCTAAAGCTGGTTTATGTATAACCGATTTAATCGGTTTGTTTATATATTCATTTAAATTTAGATCCAAATGTAGGCAAATGTGAGCATCTATAAAACCAATTAGACATTTGTTATGAAGTAACTCAAACCTCTCCAAATGAAATGCCATCAAGACGCTGGTTTAGTGCTGTACCATTTAGGTATATTTTTGGCAACGCTTTGCGTAGGTAACTAATTTATCATTTAGTTTCCGTGGTTCAAAACTGTAACTATCGCACAAACGTAATAGCGCTTGAGGAAAATGGTAAATCAAGATATTAATAGTATTATGAAAATGTGGTCACATATAATGCCCAATTTCATCAACAGATGTTAAGACTTGTGACGATATATATTCTCCAGCTTAATCAGCCAGACGTTCGTGCGAAATATGTAGCGGTATTTCTTAGCTGCAAGCACAATCCTTTTCAATGTCGTCATTTTGTACGGTTCAGTTTCTTCAGATCACTAATCGTATCGCCTGAATTGAATTTCATTAAATAAGAGTCATGAGATCTATTTTCAGGTGTGGTTTTTAGTGACACAAATAAAAACTTTATATGACTCCGATTTCGTAATACATTAATTATATAATCTAGATTGAATTAAACATTAATGCTGATACAAATGTACGTAAGTCCAGAAGTAGACACATACATAGTATAGAAATTACTTTTCTGAATCTCTCTCTAATGAAGGAGGGCCAAGTTTTATGAACATCTTAATGCATTCCATATTGTCGCCGACCGCATTTCTTGCGAGGCGGCGCGGCTGAGGTGCACAGACACACAGATAAAGTAGCGCGGAGATAAAAGGCTTGCCGAAACTGACATCTAGTGACATCTTGATTGATCAAGAACATTCTACAACCGTCTGGAATGGTCGTATAACAGGAGGCCACGGTTAGTTGGAGGGCAGTCGTAACGAGAGATTGAACAGAGTCGAATCGGAAGTTGACAATCGTGTGCGTACAGCTGGTTTGGAAGTGAACGCCTTCGTTTGTGTTCAACGACTTAGAGCATTATATTGATGTATGTTACGTAATTCTGGGGTTGTAAGGGTTGATTAAGTGTATTTCAAAGGAAGTGAAGAACATTTTGAATTTCTGCAACTTGGCCTTTTAATTTTACGAACACACAAAGTCGCAATTGGTGTCATGAAGTGGGACATAGACAATGGACGCTACATTAGCAAAAATTCTAGCTGAGCTAAAAGAACTGAGAACAGCGTAGGACAACCTCACCAAGAAAATGGAAGAAATGAAGGCCGAATTAACAACGAAGACGGAAACGGCAGATAACAACCTGGCGCGGAACTGAAAGAAGTGAAGACGGTCAGTGACATCCTCGCTGCGAAGACAGAAGCTGCAAGCAACAACGATGACTCTAATGAAAGCAGAATTAACTACAGAAATGAAAGCAGCGATCGAGATCCTGGCTACGGACATAAGGCTGCGAACAAAACCCTCGCCTCCAAATTTGAGGAGCAGTTGGGCGACGTATAGGAGGACGTCACGGAGTTGGGCGAGCGCGTCGAAGACCTGGCAAGCCGCGTTAACGACCTGAAGGGAAAGGCCAAGTCCCTGAACGCCACAGAGGAGGACGTCGTTGGCAGGAGGTTGAAGGACCTAAAGGCTGATGTGCTGGGACGTGACACATCTGCGCACGTCAAACCGCCGAAATACGACGGCACGTCAAAGTACGAAGTCTTCCGCCGTCTATTCGACAGTTTAACCAAGCACAGCAACATCACACCAGCGGACAGCTAATAGCCAGCCAGCAGGACGGGCCGCAGAACTTCTGAACGCGGTCCAGACAGCGGTCCACACAAGATATAAAGAAACATCTTCTGAGAGTTTGGCAAGGGGAAGGGGACAGCATAAATGTAGGCAGAAACACCCACGAAATTTTTTCATTCATAACCGAATGAATGAAATTGAAACATGTGAAACCCACCAAAGGTCTAATTCACTTTTTGACTGGCCATGGACCGAATGGTACATATTGATATAAAGTGAAGAAGTTAAATAGTTCTATCTGCAACATATGCGCTAAAGTAGACAATCCAGAACATATTTTATTTGAATGCGTCAAGTATGATCATCTAATCACTGAAGAAAGAAATGTACAAAGGTGATACAAATTACTGACAGTAATAAGAACCCCAAAACGATAAAAGTTAGCCAAATTAGCAAATGTCATCAGCAACTAGCACGGAAGTCAATACTAACAAAAGCTGTTCTTGTTCAAGAAATTCAAATATCGATTGATTAAAAAGATCTGAAAGACGTATCAATCCACATCATGAAGGAAATATTGTTATGTATTAAGACATTATATTAAAGATTAGCTAAATATAAATAGTAGAAGAGGTTATTGTGTTTCCCTTGGTCGACGAGATGGGGCGAACAGGAGAATTAGAGCCGTAGCAGAACCAGGAGGGAACTTTAGAGAGGGCGAGGTTGGCGCAATTTCCCTTCCACATCTACCGGTTCTCAGGATGATATTTAGAGTTCCTGCAGGTGAACCAGGTACCCGCTCCAAGGCTGTTGTTGGAACTGATCCAGTTATGTCCAACAATCACTATAATAAGGAGGTGATCGCAGGAATGAAAGTGTTTTAGTGTTTAGTATAATATAGCATCTTGTGAAATTATTAGGGGGGGATTGCACTCCACTCAAATTAAATATAATTCTGAGCAGTGTTAATGGTATATGTTTTTGGGGTAGGCAATTGGCCCCTTCCCCTGGCGATTAATCTGAATCAAGAAGTTTATTTGTGGTTTAGCTTCGGAGAGGGATGTTGCCTTCCGGAGTAAGTGAGAGAAGTGTTGTAAGTGATAATGTGGTGTCGTAATGGATCAGGATTTTTTATGGATGATTGTTGAAGGAGGATTTGAATGGATTATTTTAAAAATTGGATATTTAGAAGAATGGATTTAAGGAGTTGTTTTGATAATTTATTTAGTTCTGCTACTTAATATAAATTTGGTGTAAATTGAGGATAGTTAACTTTTGAGATATTATGATTTGAGAAACAATAGAAAAGAATTATTTTTGATATATATTGTTAAAGACTTAGTAGATTTAATAGATTAAATGTGTTTTATTACAATGTTAAATTTTGATATTTTTGTGTTAATAAGGTAAATTAATTAAAATTATAAAGAATTAAATTTAAATGTTTTTGGTTAGTTGAAGTTCTTTATTGTAATGGTTTAATTTTGAATTAGTATGAAGATTCTTGAATGTGTGATTATTGTTTGTTGAATATTTTTAAAGTGTATTGTAATTTTTTAAGTTTATTATTATAGATGAATTTTTTTATTGTTAAGCCTTTACAGTTGTATTTTTAATTTGATATAAAGTATATTTCAAAAAAGTGTTGAGTAGAAGTATGAATAATAATTGAATATATGTTTGTTTGTATAAAATTGATATTATGTATTTATATTTGTTTAATTCGTTTAAGGAATTTGGAGAAGTTTTAAATTTGTAAATTTTGTGACATTTGTAATATAAAGTTTATGCATTATTTCTACAAAAGTTTTTGGTTAAACTTTTTGAAAGTTTTGTAACAGGTTTTTATTAGATGAATAGGTAAATTTATAAGTTTTAAATGTACTGGTTACCAGTATATTAAGTATTGGTTTCCGGCTGCCAGTTATTTGTTCACTGGATTCCAATAAATTTTTATTAGTTAAATTGTAAAATTGCAGTTTTTCTAATCTTTTTCTTATTTAATTTGTTTTTTAAGTTAAAGTTTTCCTTTTATTAACTGAAGAATTATTAGGTAAGTTGTATTTTTGTATTTATTTGGTAGTTAATAAATTGCAATTTGGAATTCATGGCCAGGTATAAGAAATTAGATACGGGGGTTAGATTTTTTTAATTTTCTATTTATTTATTTATTTATTTATTTATTTATTTTTATTTATTTTTATTTATTTATTTATTTATTTATTTATTTATTTATTTATTTATTTATTTATTTATTTATTTATTTATTTATTTATTTATTTATTTATTTATTTATTTATTTATTTATTTATTTATTTATTTATTTATTTATTTATTTATTTATTTATTTATTTATTTATTTATTTATTTATTTATTTATTTATTTATTTATTTATTTATTTATTATTTGGTCCAGACAGCGGCGTCGCCCAAGTACATTTGGGAAGCCCAGGATAACCGCTTTGGAAACCATCGCTTAGCCGCAGCCTACCGCAGCCAATTGAAGTCAAAGTCACAGCAGGCTGGGGAGACGCTGTAGGAGTTCGCGCTGTCAATCGTGCAGCTGGCTAGCAAAGCCTTAGTCGACCTCCCACCAGAGTCCGTATCCCGGGAAGCCGCCTACACCTTCGTTGACGGGGTACGAGACACCGGGATGTCTGCTCCTTATGCTCGGCGACAATATGTTAAACACTGTTTGTAAGGAAGCTAAAACAAAAGCATGGGGACAATTAGACTGTTTAAAAAGACAGGAATTTACTAAATAATATATCCACGAACTATCAGAATATCAAAGCAAGTAAGGTTAAGTTAAGAGTTAATTAGTATACTTTTTGTAATTACTTTTCTCTCCGTTTAGAGAGTTTAAGTCAAGTATGGTACGAGATAAGATCTTTATCAAATGTACAGATATAATTAATGATTCTGTTGTGAAGTAATATAATTTATCAGCAAACTTTCTCCGGGATTTATTAATTCAAAGCCCAAACGAGTATAACCAAAAATTAATAGAGTAGGTAGTGTATAGATATATCCATATTGATTAATTAAATACCGTAATTTCGTAATTAATAAACACAAAACGACTCTCCACGCCCAGATCAACTTGCGTATGAAATGATTTAGAATCTAGATGAGGGTAAAAGCTATAAAATGATATTCATATGTTTAAAAAACAAGAAAGTTTCCAGGAATATGGAAAATCATTCTAAATTTTAAATCCAAAAACGATCCAATACGATACTACCCAATAACACTCACAAGTGTATTAAGAACAACTCTGTATAAACACACAAGTAATTGAATTATCATGACTTTGGAAAAATACGATATTTTAACAAAAAAATAATATAGATATAGTACAACAAAAAGCTTAGATTATTTGATTTCGGAAATTCATAGACGACTTGTAGATAACAGATGTAGTATGTCTGGATAGTAGCTCGACTTATGACTGAATTAAGTACATAATACTCTAAGTTATATCCTCTTGTCATTTTAGAAAAGCATATCTATTGGGAAGTTGAGAAAAATAACAAACAAATAATCTGAAATTTTTCACTCGCTACAAAATAAAATGTATCAGACACATACCCTGCGTTATAACAAGATTTACATTATATGTGAGGTAATTTTTTGTATATCTCCTTTGTGTAGAATTCACTTCCTCCTCCCCTTTCAGGTACAGAAGTAATATTACTACTTTAAAGAAAACGTAACGAAGAACAACGGTAAAAACCTTAAGTCCAAATACCGCGCGTGTACTACAGCGGCACACAGTGGCAGTCTCATACAACACGAAGTACGCGTTGGGTTTTACAGATGGCTCTACATTATAATTGCTATGTGTACATCAGTGTGCCTTAGTTGTTATGCATGTTTTGCAGAAAGTTATAACAATACTGTTCAGTTTTGGTTTGAAACATATCCTACATGTTAACAACACATATCTCAAATTATTTTGTACACAAAAATCAATATTGACGGAAAAGAAATGTTGAGTTTCAGAACAGAGGTCCATCGAAAATTACTTAAATTAAGCGTATTTGTATTTTTGTGTATATTTTCATTCCCATTCCAAGTTCTTTCATTGAAACTGCGTCTTATAGTATGTAGTTCTGAACTTTCACATGCATTTTAAGCCAACTACGTGAATTTTGGGAAATACCTCTTGATGATCATTATTGTAACATTTAATTAAAGATCTCTGTAGTGGCAATACATGTCTTAAGACTGTGTTGTAAGTGTAAATTGTAGTTTCGGTTACTGTTGTACTAAGTACATCCTTATTATATTTATTGATATTATTTAGTTTTTAGAACATTAAAAAGTTATATCATATGTTTATGTACTTTTAATGTAGCTATATATTTCTTCTACTATTTCGTATTTGATTTAACTGTGATTTGTTAGGAAATTTACGTTGTAGCTTAATTTTTACCGTAATTTATGTTTTATTTACTAGATACATATTGTCACATACATTTTCATTTTTGTGTCTATGTAATATTTGGTTTATACTGAGCCAATACGAGAAAATTTTATTTTACAGAATTGGTTTTGATATTTAATACAGCGTATGGGAAAGGAGGATTTGATTTATTTTTAAGTGAATATTACAGTATTTTATTTATAGATACTTTAATTTGTGTTACCTTTCTTGGTTCTGATTTAAATTACTTTACTTTTTAGATTATTTTAAGTATTTGTATGAAGTAGTTTACTCCGATATCGTAATGATACATTAATGCATTTAGTACGAAAGCAAGTTTTATCATGTTCAAATTAATTTTATTTGCCATAAAACACTTAATTCAAAGTTTTTTAACTGATATGTTAATTCGGGATTTTAATCATTTCATTATTATATTTCGAGACATAAGTTTATTGTTTATAACTTAGTGATTATTAATAACGAATATAACTTAAGGTTTAATAATTGACGGGCTTAAAATGTAAGACATTGTCTGAGATTTTGGTTAAGGAATGACTTATACCTGAGGGCTTACATATTTGTTTATTTGTGTGAAATATTAATACCTTTAACAACTGTTATTAAGATTATAGTAGATAAGATGGAATTACATTATAATCATAAAACTTAGAGCTAAATTATTTTGTATTGTTCCATATAAGTTTGTTGTATAATTGTAATCTGTAAGAGAGGAATTGTCTATTGTACTGTAAGGAGTTGACCTTAGTAAGGTTACGTCAAGTAACACTTCAACTGTTTATTTATCTGTAGATTAATTTCGTGAGTATTTATGGCTAATATTATATTGATTACCTTTAAATTTGTTAGTTTTTATTAATTTGTAGTTTTAGGTCATGATATATTTGTCTTATGTTATATATGAGGAGATGTTACACTTAATTGTTTAGTTATTTAATATCAGAATATAAAATCTTATAATGTCGGAATAGTAACTCAAATAGGAGATGTAGCAATTACGTGAATGTTGTAAGATGAAATAACATTTATTATTTAGATTGTATAGTATAAGTTTAATGTCGTTGTTAGTTGTATCAGCCAGTATTGTACTCAGATAACCTGCGGCTATAGCAACTCCGACCTCAGTTCATTGTTAGACTTTAGACTGTATTCATTAATTTGATTTAGTAAGACTTTCAAGATTCGCATATTATGTCCTTTTAAACTCTAACTTCCTCCTTCCTCTTTTAACTTACTCCTTAATATTTAAATGTTTAGGAATATTAATAGATTTTCTCATATGGTTTAGTAGTTTTACAGTATTATTGAGAATGAAGAGAACTTCTGAGGACATTGCTTCAAATTTGAAATCTTAAACTAACCACTTAATTAATCATAACAACAATCATAACAACACACTTCGACTAAAGTTATTCAAACTGACTTTTACATCAAAGCAGCATTTAAGTAGTAGTGATTTATTATGACATTTTCATGAAGAGTTTTCAGTATCAGCATGGAAATGCATGAAGCATGTACATTTAGATATTTAACCGACTTTCTTGGTTTGACCAGCAGACCAGCAGAAGAATCGAGACGTCCAAGTTTACCTGGACGGAATGGTTTCGCCCAGCACCTAGCCGCTTTCTGCGACTTTATCTGGGTGGTGTAGAAGTCTTTAGTCTTTTGTCTCAAGCGTTTATGTCGGGGCATAGGTTTCTCTGATCTGTTGGGTTAAGCCGCTCAGGCTGCCGCCTGGGGTATATATTCCCAAGGCCGCCCTCACCCAACTCTCCGCTTGAAGAAGGTCGGAATGATGACAGCACGATCAGAGGGGATAGGAAACTATGTGGGGAAATTATCTAAACCCATTTCTGGTTCTGGTGTTTTCAGTGTGATGGAGAGAACCCCATCTGGCTAATAGCCCATGGCGTCCTTTGGGAGTTTGTACCTCCTCCTCCTGCGAGGAGCTCTGTGGTCATACCGACCCAGGGTGTTGACCAGCTGGTTGAAATGGATAGAAAGTTTTTGATGGAGGGTTCGAGATCTCTCTCTTACCATGTCCTCTATGTAAGTGATTTGGGAATATTCATGTAAGATGTGCGTAGGGAATCTACACCCAGTACCATAGATCATCCTTAACGCCCGATTCTGCACGATTTGCAGTCTGCGGATTATGGTCGGAGCCGCCAATCCCCAGACCTCGCACCCATACAGAATCATGGGTGGAATGATCGCACGGTACAGACGTAGTTTGAGGTGTGCCGGCATGTTGGACCTGAAAATGGGGTACAACTGCCTGAGTGCAACATGGCCTAGTCCCGCCTTAGCCCTGACATGGGGAGTGAAGTTTAGCCCGCGATCTTCTTGGTTTGAATTTTGGTTCAAAGCCTTTTTTATTCTTTTTAGATTTAGATGCTGACAGAATGTATTTTACAGAGCACTTAATTTGTGAAGAGAATGTGATCCCTCCTTTCCTTGAATGTATATTCGTGATACAGTAAGTATTAATTTAAGGCCAAAAAGAAAAAAAGAAATGAAACTACCAGATACAAACCTGCAGTTCGAATGTTCTGACTGTTTATGAAGTGACTGCGATCACAGCGGCTGCTGGTGGAAGTGTTATGAAACACTAAGTACACGTAGGCATTAGCAGATGTCGCGCAAGGTATAATTTGTATGTATGTATCAAGGTATCATAATTATTATATATGCTTTCCAAAACATAAGAAATATTAATTCTAATTAATAAGAAATGTTTTCTGTGAATAATAGTAATTAGGAGCTATATTTCTTATATGAGTCGATATAAAGCAACCGGACCTATTGTACTTCAGAACAAAAGCTTATAGAAAGTTGTATAAGTGCAACAAGATCAAAGAATTAAGTGCGTTTTACCCGTTCCCCAACCACATAAAGGTTATGAGGGAACTGAGGGCCAAGCTCCAGGCTATCTTC
The DNA here is from genome assembly GCA_030765055.1 of Mantis religiosa. Classification (NCBI taxonomy): domain Eukaryota; kingdom Metazoa; phylum Arthropoda; class Insecta; order Mantodea; family Mantidae; genus Mantis; species Mantis religiosa. The sequence continues at coordinate 129,474,291 of CM060958.1, forward strand.
CAGGCCACCCGTTTTCCAAGTCGGGTGATCCTAAAGACCACGACCCCGGAGGACCATGAAGCCGCCAGGGGGGTGCTGCGCGAAGCGGGGATAGAATTCCACACGTTCTCGCTGCAGCGACCTAACCTGGTGCGCAGAGTCATCCGAGGTCTCGGATCTGACACCAACCCAGAGGACATAAAGGTGGGCCTGGCGGAAGAACACGGCATTACGCCGCGTACCGTGGTCCAGCTGACCAAGCAAGTCCGCGAGGAAGGCAAGGAGCCCGTAAGGACTCCCATGCCACTATTCCTCGTAATAGTGGAGAAGGAGGGCGAAGGTCTTCCCAAAATTGATGAGGTGTCCCACCTCTACAACACCAAGATCAGAATCGAACCGTACCATGGCAGAGAGGGGCCAGCCCAATGCTACAGGTGCTTGGGCTTCCACCACTCGAGCCATGCGTGCGAGAGGAAGACCGCCTGCATACGATGTTCAGGCCCTCACCACGTCAACGAATGCCCGAACCCCAGAGAGGAGAAAAAGTGCGCCAACTGCCGAGAGGCCCACATAGGCATCTACGGCGGCTGTCCCGCTAGACTGCGAATAGTGCAGGCAAGACAGGGCAGGAACGCAAACAGGGAGCCAGCACAAGTTCGGCCTGGAGTCAGTTTTGCCCAGGCGCTGCGCAAGCAGGAACAGCTGCTGCAGCAGGCCGAGGCAAGCCAGATTCCGGCAGCGACCCAGCCAGTAAGCTCTGGAACTACCGCCAAACAACCACCAGCTGCATCTGCAGCAAAACCACAGCGGCCTCCTCGCCAGAAGAAGGCCACCGCAGCCCTGCGGGAGAAACCGCCGGCAACTGCGGCAGCAACGGCCGGGCAACCAGCCCAAGAACCTGCGGGGAGACAGAGCGGCCCTGCCGCCACTGCTCTCCCCCCTCCACCAGCTCCAGCTACAGTGGCTTCAACAGCCAATGAGGGAGAGGCACCCCTCGCTACAACACCTGCGCCGATTTGGGACACTGGCGTCTCAAACGAGGACTTAGCGGAGTTCCATGAGCTTTCTGCCTGGTTCGCCGAACTGATTCATCGCTCCCTCCCCATTCTGAGGCGCTGCAGGGAGCAACTGACAGATCCCCGCATCCCTGCTCTGCAAAAGCACAGCATTCTGCAACAGACTGCACGGCTCCTCTTCCCTGACTCCAGCTCGTAAATGGCGTTGAGAAGAACTCAGCGAACATTGAGAGCCGCGTTCTGGAACGCAAACGGAGTCCGGGAACAGAGACCGGGCATCTTGGAGTTTGTAAGAGACCACGGGATTGACCTCCTTATGGTATGCGAAACGCATCTGCATGCTGGTGTACAATTTAACCTGCCAAGTTACGCCGTCCACCGAGCCGATAGAGTCGGCCGGCGGGGCGGCGGTACAGCTATATTCATCAAAAATCACATCACCCATACTCCCATTACCATCCCCCCGCTTCAACACTTGGAGGCGACCGCCATAAGGCTCTCCTTGGGCGGTTCAGACCTAGTGCTTGTGGCGGTGTATGACCCGCCCAACCATCCCTTCTATGAAGCGGATTACAGGGCACTCCTAAACCTAGACCACCGAGTGTGCATAGCCGGTGACTTCAATGCCAAACACCCAGGATGGAACAGCCGAACCCAGAATGATAGGGGAAGGAGCATCTACCGCTTCATCTGCGGAGATCCAACCCTTCATGCGCATGGCCCGCGGGGTCCAACGCACTTCCCGCCTCGTGGCAGGGCGGACGTCATAGATTTCGCAATCACCAAGAACATTCCATTTCATCTGGACCTCACGGCGGTGAATGCTCTGGATTCTGACCACAACCCAGTTGTGATCAATTCAGACGTTACCGTCGCAGCTCTGGCAACGGCTGACTGGGTGGATGAAGTCGACTGGGATGCCGCCATTCTTCACATCCAAAACTCCGTGGAAGCCTGCCCTCGAATCGACTCTGTGGAGTCGCTCGAGGCGGCAGCCAGGGAGTTCTCCACATCCATCCTCAACGCGGTCCGTGCTCACACACACCGCATCCCAATAGACACGCCAAACCCCACAGATATCCCAGGACCCATCAAACAACTCATAAGGGCTAAAAACGCCGTAAGAAAGCTGTGGCAGAGATTTCGCCATCCCAGGATAGGAGAAGTACACCAGAGGTTCAAATCCCTGGCAAGACGACTCCTAAGAGCACACCGCAAAGAGGCCTGGGAAAACATGTTAAGGCAAACCAATCTCCAGGAGAGAAAACCATGGCGAATAGTCCGTAGCCTGCGGAAAGACAAAACCGTACACCAGCACCCCCTACATAGCCCTAGAGGTCGACTCGTCTACGAGTCGAAAGAAAAGGCAGAGGCGCTAGCAGATTTTCTGGAGGCTCAGTTCCAACCCAGGGTAGAGCCAATGGACGATGACCATGCTGACCTCGTGGAACAGGTGGTGGAGGACTTCCTAGAAGCTCCGCCCCCTGACCACGAGGAGTTCCACATTCCCATCGTTACCCCTAGAGAGTTAGCGACCACGCTTAACTCTCTAAGAACCAACAAAGCACCTGGGCAGGACCGTGTGACAGCGGAAATGCTCAAGCACCTTCCACGAAGAGCCGTGATTCACTTAACCCGGATTTATAACGCGTGCCTATACATGCGCCACTTTCCAGCTATCTGGAAGGAGGCGCGCGTGGTGTGCGTTTTAAAGCCGGGGAAAAATCCGGTTTTTCCTTCCAGTTACCGATCAATCAGCCTTCTCCCAGTTTTATCGAAGGTATTCGAAAAACTGCTCCTCTCCCGGCTCCTTCCTCATCTGGAGGAAAGGGGCCTAATCCCGGAACACCAGTTTGGCTTCCGTTCTGGCCACTCCACGACCGAGCAGCTACTGCGGGTTGCCGAGAAGGCCTCCCTGGGTTTCCAGGAAAGGTCTAAAACGGTAGCAGTGCTGCTCGACGTGGAGAAGGCATTCGCCACTACCTGGCATGAAGGACTCATTTACAAACTCCTGGAGCATGAAATTCCCCGTCCATACATTTCCTTGGTGGCCGGTTTCCTCGGAAACCTAAGCTTCCGAGTAAAGATGGAGGGGAAGCTGTCCACCGAGCGGCCCATTGGCGCTGGAGTACCGGAAGGCAGCGTGCTGTCACCGGCGCTCTTCGCAGCTTACATGGCCGACATCCCAACTCATCACAACACCCAAACCTGTCAGTATGCGGACGATCTCATGATCTTCGCAGTCAATAGGAATACACGGTACAGCTTCCGGCAAATCCAAACCCAGCTCCGGGCCATTGGCGAATGGAGCGCAAAATGGCGAATGGCAATTAACCCGGAGAAGAGCTCTGCTATTCTCCTGGCGAAAACCATAGCCAACCGGTTGCAGCAGAACTTCGTTTTACGGCGCCGTCGAATCCCTTGGGTGCAAACGGCGAAGTATCTCGGGGTGACGCTGGACCGTAAGTTAACTTACGTTCCGCACGTCAAGGGCAAGGTCCAGCTGGGGCACGTCGCACTCCGGAGCCTATACCCTATCTTCAGATCAACCATGCCGATCCGTCTCAAACTCCAACTGTATCGGGCGATCATTCCGCCTATGATTCTGTACGGCTGTGAGATCTGGGGAACAGTGGCTAATACCACTTTCGTCAGACTCCAGACGCTGCAGAACAAGGCACTACGCATCATCTACGATACAGGCTGGAGATTCCCGGCTCATATCCTACATGAGCACTCCCAGATCCCGTACATTGTCGACGTCATTCGCGAGAGGGCACGATCAATGTACGAGAAAATCCAAATTCACCCCAACCCTTTAGTGAACTCCCTGGGAAGGTATGACCCGAGAGATCAAAGGCGCTTGCCGTCCTTCAGACTGCCGAGAGACGTCCTGGGACCCCTTGGGTAACCCAAGGAAAACCGCAGATATCTCTGGGAAAAACTTCTACGCCAAAGGACAAGCGCTACACAACCCGTATCCAAAACGGGGCAAAAAACTAATTTCGTGTCTCCCAAAAAGGGAGAACGATTAAGTACAGCTGCCCACGATAAAGAGGGGCAACCCATTCCAAACCTATCCAAAATTGCAAACAGTAAACAAATTCAAACACCCCAGCAGAACATGGATCTACTAGTTCATTTCGCAGGTTAAGCCGCAAAGCGGCTAGGTACTGCGGCATATGACACCCGGACGGGGAAAGCCCCGCCCGACTAGGACTACCTCTGGACCTCTGAATTAAGTGCGTTTTCATTTCAATTCGACCTTTTTCAATTCGTCTTTCTGAATAATTATAGGAGGTTGTTATATAAATGCAATTAATCAACCAACAATATGATATAATCCAGCACTTGCCAAGTGAGAAAAGCACAAAAGTCTTATACATTTGTGACCTCATTTTGACATTTTCTAAACATTTTTATTTAGTGTCGAACATTGACATAAACTACAAACCAAGGAAATTATGCTCAGTTATATCCGCAGATTTTTTTTAAATGACAGCTATACAGACAAAACGCATTTTAAGACTGCGTCGTCCATTAGCCTTGTCAGCCCTTTTGGAAAATTTGATATAACTTTAAGAGAATGCGTTGAAAATTTTTCAAAATATTTACATTTATATGTAATTTCGGCGATGAATACCGAAATTAAAATTATATATCATAGGGTATTCTGCAAGTACACTATTTTATGCTTTTAATGAAGGAAAATTGTCAATATCCCATGTATAGGTTTCAAATCAATTTACAAACAAAATTGCTAAAGATGAATTATATCACAGCCTGTTTCGTGACTGCAATGAATATTTAAAGTCAATTTTAACCAACAAGTGTGTGAGGTCAGTTATCCATTGCTTATTGCGCTACGGAGAGAACTTGTCATGTAAAGACATTGTACACTCTCAAGGACTCAGTGTGTTTATGTTGTGCAACCTGTTTTGTAATGAATAATTGACTGGCTTTTTGTTATCAAGTTGCATATTCTCAAATATTTGGCTTCACCGCATTGTGATTGTTGTATCTTGAAATATATGTAATTGAGAGAAATATACAATTAATTACTAAATAAATACAACAGCTCAGTGGCCCAGTTCGTCCCCAGTTTGCATAAAGTGTAAAATATGAGCAACAAACGCAGTATAGACTATTGTGAAGGAAAATGTTGTACTTCTTGTTCAGCAAGTATCCGCCATATTTACTTTGCAAAAATTGTATGTCCAAAAGAAAATGTTTGTAAAGGCTACAAATACCAGTGTTTGTCGTAGTAGACCTCTAAAGAAAGACAATTGCGATACGTGGAATTTGCAAATACAAGCCGTATTCACTCGTATTGGACGTTCTGGCTTTGTGAACAGAGAAAAAACAAAGACGCCAAATGACGTCAAGCTAAAAAATAATGTGATTTAAATGCAAAGACAGAACTGATTCTTATGATTTCACCTCCAAAGTATTTTAGTTATTTGATGGAAAATAATTATTTCTTCACACTAGCTGTATATAGGCTAAAGCTTTTGGTAGAGTCAACATGAAAAATTCAATATCATGGACGGGATTTGAACCACGGATCTCCTTGTTTCGATCAAGTCGCTCTAACCTATTGAGCTACCACAGTCAATTTGCCGTCATGACATTAAATTCTCCACATAACTCATATTTCCCCGGTAAAGTACTAGGGGCTCTCGCATCCGAGATACGTTAGTCTAAAAAGTATTTTCATTATTAATTGTATTAGCGGAGATAGTACTCAGATTAACTGTGGCTATAGCAACTCCAACCTCTGTTCATTGTTAGATTTTAGACTGTATTTTTTAATTTGACTTATTGAAAATTTTACTTATTGGCTATTAAATGTTTTAATATTGGCTATTAAACTGTTTTAATAATGTCTATATCAGGACTAGCAGGTGGTTATCGGGATGACTATTCGTTAAATTAATACTTTATAAGCTTTAAGTTTTAGTAACGAGAATACCATTTATGGGTTTTACTTATTTACATTTTCTTATTCTTTAAACGTATCCCTTACTATGTTACACATGTGCAGGAATAGAAATAGATTTTGTCTAACTTCTAAGGTTTCCGAGTTATACAAGATGATCTACAATGAAACAGACTTCTGAGAACCTTCGCAGCTATTTTCTCACGTACATTTTATTTCTTATATGTAATTTGATTTAAATTTCTTAGAGTTACCTTTGAAAAAATTTAGATTTCGAAAATATTTTCATTTCCTCTAGTCTTTTTATTAAATTTTCTTGAACATATTCGCGTGTCATCCTTGAAGTTGCTGAACTTATAGACTAGTTTGGTATTTAACAGACTTTCCAGTACAGGTAAGGCAGTATAGATGACGCGGAAGATGTAGTTGCTATCTGTTTATTTATATCTCTTATTTATTCTGAATTCTCTTCAAAGCATTAGAGGGAAGATATTTTATTTTGATATAAAACAAAAGAGTGTGAACGAGAACAAGCTGTGGCTAAATTGCAGATATAGGTTAATATAAAGCAACAGAAATAATTGTGTTTCGGAGAGAAAGTCCGTAGAAACTTGTATAAGTCTAACGAATTCGTTTGCTTTACTTAAATACGTAGAAATGGTCTGGTTCTCATTCTTCTGATATAAATCCAATTAAGCAACCGACATTACTTATGAAAGAACTCAGGTCTTTTCAAATGATATGCTCTTTTTGTCAAAGAAAAGCTCTGTACACTGACGATTTTGGTCGCTCTGTTGATTACCATTAGTTGTACATTTGATTTGGCAGTAGACTTTCGTATCATCATAACTGAAAACGTCCGTTCGCATCCGTATGTAGTACCGAACATAGACATAATGTTTAGACACATGTGTACATTTCTGTAAATTTCTAACACTTTGCCGAGATAGTGGCATTTTCTGCGTTTTAAGATTGTCATTCTTTTTTTTTTTTTCATAGCCCTGTTTGGTAATTTGTGCTCTTTAGAAGGCATTGAGAACGCTGTAAAGGTTTTGTTTTGTGCAATTTTGTGCTTTGAGGCGTAACTTTGGGCACTGACTTTATCATACAATTTCTGTAGCATCTGTTCCTATCCAGGATTTCAGATAGTCGATACCGAAATTATGGATTGCCAGAAGCAAAGAATAATGATAGACGTCGAAGGAATGTTGGTCTTTGTGACGACCAAGGCCAGTTTAGTTGGGGAAACTGTTTATAACAATGCCATGAATGAAAGGAACCGTGACCTTAGAAGGTTTCTAAAGGAATTGTCACTTGACGTACATGAATAGGGTATTCTTCGAATCGTTTACAATAGCGACCAAAACAGCCACAAAAGGACTTTGTTTAAAAAGGAATTTGGAGAGTGAAAGTTATATATAAATACACACACGCAGTTGTGGTGAGAGAGCACTCTGCGGCGTTTCGCCGATGGAGACGGGTCACGGCTATGAAACCATTATAAACATTATCCGGCGTGTAGCCGATATAAAAGAAGAGTCAGACGTGAAGCCTATATCGAGAAATATAGTTAGCATTCAGTCACTATAAACCGTGATTGGTAACCCTCGGTCGGCAGCTTCCATTTCGAGGTTTGAAATAAGAAGCAGTGAATAAATAATTTGGAAACGGGCACTCCAGTGTTGTAAAATTTCCTTCTCACACACATTCACGAATACCCTGAGAGAAACCTCATTGCTCACTATAATATTTGCTTCAAACTGGTGCACAACGTAGAGCTGTGGTAACCTGTGATCGCCATCATTAAAATCAGTTACATAGTTCACCAATGTAATGACTTTAATGAAGGAAAGTGCTCAATATTTCCGCGTTTATTTTGATGTCTTTATATACACTCTGTAGTTTAAAAGCCTGAATTGCATCACAACTTGTTTCTACCCTACAAAGAAATATTTAGCATCAATTATGTCTGACAAGAACGCGAGGTCAGCTATGCATTGTGTTTGTACAAGCTGGCTGTGGAATCTTGTGATATTTTCACTATCTCCCGGGAGGACATCATATCCTGACGATGGATAGTCCGTCCAACAGCATCTTCTAGTCCAGTATCGACGTGTCTAAAGACATACCTTCAAAATACATAACCTCATTCAAGTACTACAGCATCCCTTATTAGAATTACCGTGGAGAAACCTGGATTTTCATCGAGACTAAGGAGCGTCGCACTCCGCTCCATCCGATACAGACAACCTCGTTACGAACAATTACAGTGCTCCCCTCAAAAGTCAATTTAAAAAGAAGCTCCTTTTTGGTCAATGTTACTGATATGTATTAGATTGAGCACGGAAATATCTTAAACAAATGGTATATAAATAAAAATATCCAATTTGGAGGAAATATTTGAAAATTGTTTCATATATATTGCCTGTAACATGAAAATTTTCGTGTCGGAAAATGTGAGTTTAATTTACACTTAAATTGCAGTTGCTCAAACATGGAATATCGTCCATAAATAAATAAAGAAGTCGAAGAGGTAGACCTTAAGCTAGAGTCAAATACTTTACATCTGGTCGCTATGTGATGATGTACTTTCTTTGTATGGCCTATAGATAACAAAAACAAACGACGACTACTTGTAATTTGATAAAAGTGAAAGTATTGAGAAATTCAGACACATAACAAGGAATATTTACGAATTTGTTCACTCCATGAAAAAAATGTAAGTGACATAAGTTGTATGTTTTAACAAGATGTACATTTTGTATTATCTCTTACAGTTAATCTGTTATACAAATGTAATACAGAATAAAAACACCAGATATTACTAACGTACTTACATTTTTCATAAAATATCTCAGACATACGGTATTCCAATCAAAATTGTTATTTCGAGTTTTATAAAAAAAAAATCTAAAAACGTTACATAATAAGTTTGTTTAGAGTGGGAAATTTACTTGGAAGATACATGTATTTCGAGGTCGGCTATACAGTGTTCACCCACACGAACATACATATGGGCCTCTTTCTAAAGTATTTAAATTGAAAGGACCTCTAGACGTGTATTGTACAGAGATCTTGGAATGTTATGCAACACTATCCATACTAAAGTATGAAGAAAGAAATGTAGAAGACAATAACGATTAGTCGTTTTAGAAATATGTAACTATTAGGGTAAATCTGAAATTGTTAACTACTGCGAAATTGAGAATTATAATCAAGAGTAAGTTTGAAATGGTTGACTCTACAAAACAAAATGTATCAGACATATATTGTGTGTTATAACAAGATATGCATTTTATGTGTAGTAACACTTTATCTTTCTCGGTTTAGGGTTACGTAAACTGATTCAGAATGAAAACGAATTCTGAGGACATTCCCTGCAAATTTAGCATAACCATTTCATTTTAAATAAACATATTTCAAACATACACTACTTCAATTAAAGAATTATAGCTATTTTAACAAACATGTAAGACATGTTTCCATTGATTTAATAGCGCAGTATTCCGGGGTTATCTTTAACTTCTTGGCGTGTAAATGTTCAATAAGTTTGGTATATAATCGATTTGCCAGTGACCCTAATCTCCAGTACAATTTGTCATTAAATGTCTGTTAAACAGCAACTCCTCCTCTACCTGCTATGTATGTTTTTGGTACATAAAATAAAGCAAAATAACACTAAGATAAAGCCGAAAAACAAAACTGGGTAGAAACCTGGAGTTGAAATGTCCCTCGTGTGCAGTGAGTGCAACTACAGCGCACATGGTGGAAGTCTCATAAAACAGGAAGTACACGCAACACCCCGAGTTAGAACGGGAAGTCCAGTCATGGGTACAAAACTGGGTGGCACGGAAGCATGAGCAACACTTGCCCCTCACAACACCGCGGGAAGTCTACAAGCTCATTAGGAAGCTACCTAATGGGAAAGCCACCGGCCAAGACAGGGTGACTAATGAAGAACACAAGCATCTCCCGAGAAAAGCCCTGGTGAACCTCACAAAAATTTTCAACTCTTGTTTGCAGCAAAACTACTTCCCTGACTCTTGGAAACGAGCCAAAGTAATAATGCTCCCGAACCCTGGGAAAAGCACCAGGCAGCCTCAAAACTACCGTCCCATTATTCTCTTGTCTACTATTGGTAAATTGCTCGAAAAGGTGATACTCCTTCGACTCCAAAATCAAATTTTGTCACTGGATGATGTTTCCAACTCCCAATTCGGCTTTCGAAATCAACAATCTGCAGATCTACAACTCTTAAGATTAGCTGATGATATGACAGTGCAATTTAACAATGGGCCTTCAACGTAGGCACTAATTCTGGACGTAGAAGCTGCATTTGATCGGTACTGGCAAAACGGCCTGATTTACAAACTGCTCCGAAAGTTTCCCGGACTCCAAAAATTCCTTAGCAATGCTACACAACTTTTTAGATAACAGACGCTTCTACGTCCAACTGGGCGGCCCCTCCTCGAAGGAGAGAGTCATGCATGCTGACCTCCCGCAAAGGACCATCATGTCAACGCTATTGTGTATACTGTTTACCAACGACTTCCCCGTAGACGGCAGATGCAAAGTGGCCATGTGCGCTGACGACACTGCAATATACAGCCACCAAAAAATCCTCGTTTCGGCCTTTTAGAGATGCAGCGGTATATTGACTGCTACCTTTCATGGCTCCATGACTGGAAAATTAAAATTAATGCAAATGAATGCCAGTTTATCCATTTTTCAAAGTGGCGCCCTTCGTTTGTGGACCTAACGGTCAGTGGTCAAGTATTGCACTGCCGTCAGCAGGTCAAGTACCTGGGCTTGACTTTGACATGCACAATGAACTGGTCCACCCACATATAATATAGCGCCAACAAAGGGCGGCCGCGATTAAAGATGTGCGCCCCCATATTTAGGAGTAAACAACTGAAACTCCGCTGGAAGTTTATCTTGTACAAGTCGTTCATTCTATCAGTGATTCTAGACGCATGTGTGGCCTGGGGCAAACGCATCCAAAGCAACCATTAAATACCTTCAAACACTGCAAAACCTCTCCCTCAGGAAAATCCTTTCCGCTCCAAACCGCACCACCAACGACTACCTCCATCAACAAGTCCGCATCCCGAACATCCCCGAGGCATTGGAAAAAAGAGCCTCTTTCATTTGGGCGCGCTTTCGTCGGCATACAAACCCTTTAATCCATAACTTCGGAAAAGGTGAGCCAAAACACCGCAAACATAAACGGGTGAAAATACTGTAAATATGGACGGCTCGTCACCCATTGCGCGCACAAAATTCCCGGCCCAAGACCTAAAAAACCGCCGGCAGGGCCTGCCATTCCCAGGCTGCCCAAGGAACTGAGCGACGTGCTGCCGCACAGCAGGACAGCTGAGTGTAAATGGTATACAAAGTGAAGTGAAATGTCGTGAATGAGTGTGTTAGTGCGAGGGACGTACTACGTATGCCAATGAGTGCGTGCGTGAGTGTGTGTGTGTGTGTGTGTGTGTGTGTGTGTGTGTGTGTGTGTGTGTGTGTGTGTGTGCTATATATGTAAATAAAATCATAAGGTAATGGAAACGTGATAGAATTTTTATGTTTAGGATGTATAACTAGGATTGAATTTATTGTACAAGTTCTGCAATTTCTGTTACCGCCAGAGATCTTTGCTTTTAACTAATTTAATGGCTCTGATGATGTAAATTTAACAAATTTTGCATATTGAGTGCCTGAATGCTATCACAACTTGTTTACCTTAGAAAAATTATTTTAGGAAACATTTAATGGTTAATACATACATGCAACAAGTTTAGGAGAGTTTTACAATGCTTTTATCATTAATAACGATTGAAGAACTATCTTTTGTCCATTTCTGCAAATTGTTAGTTCATAATTGAGTTTTACACTTTATATTTTGTGGGATATTTTAACTAATTGTTGCTGTATTCAGTTTGGACGGATTTCTACTTCTCGGAGAATTAATTAGTTAGAGAACTGGTGTGTGAGTGTGTGTGTGTGTGTGTGTGTGTGTGCGTGTTTGTGTGTGTGTTTGTGTGTGTGTGTGATGTAGCTAACGTAAGTTCACTAATGACGTCACAGAAATAAGTACAGAGGGAAATGTACACATTAATATAAAGGAAGCAAATAGGAATAATACGATATTATATTATTAGAATGTCTGTACATATAATGTTAATGTCCGCCAAACGAATTATGGGGAAATGTTATATCAGAAAAGCTAAAGGTACAATGTTTGGTAGATATAAAACTGAGGTAAACTTTACCTGACACAGCGAAGCAAATGACTCCTTTCAATCTGATTAGATAAAGGTTCTATTCTCTTCCACAATTGTATTACAAGAGATGCAGTAAAGTAAATCTAGTAACATTTGACGAAAGAAGTAATCAAAGTTAGTGAGAATGATGGATACTTAAAATACATATCATCTCAATAAAAGTAATTTAAAATGACGTAGTTAAATATATACCAAGTCAAACTATCTTAGTTACAAGACAAATACTTCCAGGTACGATGAGACGTATAACATATCTGGTCAAACTGTCGTAACAAACAAGTCTGTATTAACTGTAGTCATCAAACATTGATAAAGTAAGGTATATGCATTGTGATCTATAGATGAATAAAAAGTTTACATTTAGTAGACGTTAGATTGAGATGGTTTAATCTTTTAAGAGTGGTTATAAATAAAGAAATCGAAGGGGTAGAACACAAGCTATAGACAAATAGTTCAAAGCGGGTCGCTATTTGATGACCTACTTTCTCTACATGGCCTATACATAAAAAAAGACGACGACTACTTTTAGTTTGATAAAAGTGAAAGTAATGATAAATTCCGCAAACCACAAGGAATATCTATACATTTGTTGACTGCACAAAATAAATGTATTTGAAATAAATTGTATGTTTTAACAAGATGTACACTTTCTATTATCTCTTACAGCTAATCAGTTATACAAAAGTCTCCAGATGAAAGAAAGTTTTTTTTTTCAGCTGATAGCAAAATATCTACCTCCAATTTGAGTTTGCATTTTGTTTTTGTTTAGTATGCAACTCCTTCTCTACCTATTATGTTTATTGCATTACAGAAAGTATTATTTAACGCTAAAATAAAGTCCAAAGAATTAACCGGAAGAAACCCGCAATTGAAATGTTCCGAGAGTTCCCTCCTAAAACAGCGACACGCAGAGAAAGTGTCAGGCAACACAAAGTACACGTAGGAGTTTACAGTTGTCGCGGAGGTTTTAATTGCTACGTCTATATATATCTATATCTATATATATATGACTCAGTTATTAAACATCTTTTATAAAAGTTTCCAACAGCTAAGCTCGTTTTGGTGTAGAACATGTTCTAGATGTGAATCGTAACGCTTTGGAGCGATATTTTATACAAAAGTTATTGATAACGAATTTAATCTCAGGTTGTAATAATTGACGGATTTGAAAGGTAAGACATTGTTAGCGATTTTAGTTAAGGTTTTACATGTTAGTTTATCTCTGTTAAATATTAATAATTTTAACAACTGTAATTATGGCTAAAATCGATTAGATGGAATTTTATTATTGTAATCAAAATTAGAGCTAAATTATTTTGTATTGTGTCATATAAGTTTGTTGTATAATTGTAATTTATAAGATACGACTTGTCTATTCGACTGTCAGGAGTTAACATTAGTATGTTTACGTCAAGTAACTCTTCAACTGTTTATTTAGCTGTAGCTTATTGTCGTGAGTATTTGTTATTAATATTACATTGATTACCCATAAATTTATTAGTTTTGTATTAATTTGTAGTAGTAGGTCATGATATATTTGTCTTTATGTTATATATTAGAAGATCGTACACTTAATTGGTTAGTTATTTATTATCAGAATGTAAAATCTTATACTGTTGGAATATTAAAACAAGTAGCAGATGTAGCTATTGTGAGAGTGTTGTAAGATAGAATTATATTTATTATTTACATTGTATAATCGATGTTTAATTTTATTATTAGTTGTATTAGCGGAGACAGTATTCAGATTTCCTGCGGCAAGAGCAACTCCGAACTCTGTTCGTTGTTAGACTTTATGACTTATTTATTAGTCTGATTTAGCAAGACCTTTACTAATTCGCGTTTTATGTATTATAAACTCTAACTTTATTAACGTTTATTCCATTTTGGATTGTAGCCTTTCTTCATCTTTTAACTTATCCATTGTAACGATATGTTTTAGTTAGAACTTTTTATATGAATATTGTTTTCTGATATGACTCACTAGGTCATGTAATGATAATTTTAAAAACAAATATATGTGTAATTTTGTTGTTTGCCGTAGCAATAAGTGTATTATGTAATGCGGTGACGTAGCAGTATATCGGCCAATCACAAAATTAATAGAGAAGTAACGATAGATACGGAAAGTCAATAATCTTGAAATAGATGTATGTTCTTTTGTCTTGTTTCATGACGATGGAAAATCTCAAAAATGTTATTCGGTTTAGTTTAGCCCAGAGGTTCTACTCCCATTAGTCCTGAACCCGTAGGAACTGGACCCGGGCCTCCTTCAACCAAGGAGTATCCGAGCTGTCCCAAAGGGCGCTCGGCGTCCTCCGAGGTGCTTTCCATAGGGCAAGACCTAGAGACTAACAAGCCCCCCATCTGGTCCTATGGACTCAAGACGGGATGGAAGTGGATACACCACTTACGCGCGTCAACACTCAAGGTGAAGACTACCGAAAAACCTCGGTCGGACCACCTGGTGATCTAGTACACCTTCTACTAGCTTTGCAGGCTAGTGCCCGGGAGAATTAATGGCTTCCCTCAACCCCGTCCTAAGACCTACCCGATTCCCACGGGTTTCGGGAACACACTGCCCGCTCGAGTCCAGCCCAATCCGAACAACTCCCGAAGGAGGGGCTCGGCTGTTCGGCCCGAGGTTCCTGTAGTAACCTCAGGGGTACCACGAGTGCTAGGGGTCCGCAGCGCCCGCACTTTGGCAGCTGAAAGGGACGGATCCCTTCCCGTAGGGAATGTGATGAATTTCAAGTAACTAACGGAACGGATATATATTAACTTGAAATAAGGATTTATCGATGTGTTGGAGGCAACCTACAGTGACTGATTTATAAGGAAAGTTTGAGTAAAATGTAATCCAGATTTTACAATTAAATAATATATTACGAAATCGGAGTCATATAAAATTTTATTTCTACCACCAAAAATCCACACCTGAGAACAGATCTCATGACCCCTATTTCATCAAATCTCGACCTGGATCTTCCAAACAGCCTACGTGCATCCTATCTGCTGCAAGTGGAGGAATAACGCCACACCTTTAATCTTGAAATATTTAGGAAAATTAATAGTTTCACTCTTACAGTTTACGAGTTATACAAAATCACTGAGAATGAAAAGGACTTCTGAGGACATCGCTTCAAAATTTAGCATTGAACTCCTAAACTAACCACTCCATTAATAATATGAACAATCCTAATAACATACTTCAACTTTCAGTCATTTAAACTAATTTTTATAATATGTTGTAGTGATTTATTATGAGATTTTCTTGAAGAGTTCCAAATGTCAGCCTGAAAATGTTGAAAGTATGATACAGTTTGAAATTTAACCGACATTCCTGGTTTGACTTTCGGTTTAAAACCTTTATTATTCTTTTTATATTCAAAAGCTGCCAGAATATATATTACAAACCAAAGTCTTAATTTAATTTTAAATAAAATGCAATCTCCTCCTTACCTACTATGTATGTTCATGATACAGAAATTATTAGTTTAACGCCAAAAGGGAATTAAAGAAGAAACTCCCAGATACAAACCTGCTGTTGAAATAGTCTGCCTAGTTTACGGAGTGACTGCGATCACAGCGGCACACAGTGGAAGTGTCATGAAACACTAAGTACACGTTGACTGTGGCAGATGTCGCACGAGCTATAATTGTTATGTATGTATCAATATATCATAGTTATTAAAAACGTTTTCCAAAACATGAGAACAGATGATGATCTGTTTTAGTACAAAAGAAGTGATTAAAGTGAATGATAGTAATTTTCTGTTATACTTAATATATAAATCAATATCAAGAAACAAGTACTATTGTGCTTTGGAGCAAAAACCTACAGAAAGTTGTATATTTACAAGAAAATCAAGAAATTATTTGTATGTTATTTTCCATTCTTTTTGTACTTCTGATTACTTATAGATGGTTGTAAACACAATGAAATAACCAACATTATGAAACAAACAAGCACTGGATGCATTAGCTAAACATAAATCTTGTATCCAGTTAGATGTATTAATGATCTGATTTTGCCATCTAAGTATATCTATTTGGTATCGAAATTTGACATTTATTTGAAGGCAAGTACATTATGTTTGTGTATAGCTGTAAAATTTAATTAAATCACAACTCTAGAGATAATACGTGTCTTAAGACTGTGTCGCACATTAGTCTTACCAGCCCTGTTTGAAAATTTGATATAACTTTTAGAGAACGCTTGGAAAATGTAGTCAAAATGTTTAAGTTTAGGTGTAATTTCAGGCAGTGGATCCCGAAATTAAAGTTACGTATCATTGAGTATTCTGCACGAACACAATTATATGCCTATATTGAAGGAACTTTGTCAATATTTTCATGTATAAGTTTGAAATCAAATAATAAACAAAACTGGTAAAGCTGAATTATATCACAGCTTGTTTCTTGACTACAAATATTTAAAATCATGATTTTTGTTATTTTTATACATATAATTGAGATTAATATGCAATTTATTAATTAATAAAAACTTATTGCTTAATTATAGTATAATGCTATTACATAATGCTTATAAGCCGAGATGGTTTTCACTTTGTATAAAGAGTAAAATATGTGCAACAGATGCAGCAACTAATATAGTGAGGGAAAAAGTTGTGCTTTCCAATATTTTCCCACGTGACATCTTTCTATTTTACATTCACCGCATCCGTCCTCTTAATTTCCACGATATCGTTACACTCCGTCACCAATTCAACTCACAATATTCGATCCATGAGTAATAAATTTCACGGCTTTTGTTTACGATTTCGTTATCCGCCAATTCTTCAACTGTGTGCAGACGAAAATGAAAACTAAAGCGCATCGCAGTAGTATAGAATTGAGAGAATCAGCACAGTGTAGATAAGATGTTGAACTCTCCTCTGTGTTAATATATGAGTGATGTAGAATGCTCATTGATTTAGAACTCTCCTATATGAAAATCGAGTTGTAAAAGAAGGGGAGTGTTGGCGTAGTGCCGTTCTCCCCTGTGCAGTGAGATGTTTTTGAGGGTTGGGATGATGATGATGATGATGATGATGATGATGATTGTGTGTGTGTGTGTGTGTGTGTGTGTGTGATGTGTAATGTGTGATGGGTGGGATGGGTAACGGGGGGGGGTTCCGGGGATGTTTGAATTAAATGTGAATTCTTTTCGATGTGTGTGTGTGCTTGAACTCTCATGTATGAATATCGAAGTCTATGGTTCGATATTGTGATGGGGCGGGGTGGGTAACGGGGGTTCCGGGGATGTTTGAATTAAATGTATTGATAGTAATTCTTCGATGACTGTGCTTGAACTCTCATGTATGAATATCGAGTCTAGGGTTTGATATCTATTACGTTCAGTGCTTCGATGTCTGTGCTTGAACTCTCATGTATGAATATCGAGTGTAGGGTTTGATATCTATTACGTTTAGTGTATGATATATGATGTAGTATCGTTATTCTTTAGATAAAAGAATATCGAGAGAATGATTAGGTATGTTTACTGGGAGAGATTTATGAAAATAAATGTAATAAGACATTCTGGTAAGGGGTGTTCCCTATGCAGAATCTCTCCTTGAGCTATTGTATCCAAGAGCGATGTAAAGGTTAAGAAAAGGTTAAATTCCATTCCCACATCGAGGTACGAGAAAATATAAATCTATTCCACATTGAAGTATAAGGGTGATGACGTGTTGTCATTCCTCAAGATTTGTGCATATGTGAGTAAATCCGAATTAACAGGTCTCACCCTGTCCCGCCAGCTCGGGAACGAACGTGTCCTCACTTCACACAAACCCTCCGTCCGTTAAGTACAATCGACGATAGGATGGGGAGGGGGGAGACAGGTATGATCACGTTTCATCACCCATCCGCTCACTCGGGAACGAATGCACTCTCACTTCACATTGCAACGTCAAGATGAGTGGAACAACAACACCTATCATTGAAAGTGATACCAGATTCTGGGAGAATCTACGCAATTTCGAAGATTTGCAAAAGCATTGGGTTGAGCACCACGATGAAACGTGTGATGGAAAGATGCATCAAGTGATTTGCAAGAATCCTTCCCATCATGATTCGATCACATCTTATGCTCAACGCGGAAAGAATTGTAAAGTGTACCTCGGGTAAGTAGAATTATAATTGTGTGTTAACGTGAAAGTGTTGTTATGTGTTAGATAACTAATGATAAATATGTTTATTTCAGTAAAGCCCAAAGTGAAGATGTGGCATGCCAGTCCGAACAGGATCAAGGTGAAGATGTGTGCGGTCCGTACAATGATCGTCCGTTTAAGGATATCGGTACATCGAAACCCGAGGAGGAAGTCATAGAAAAGTGAGTATAAAATAATAAGAGTTTTACGTTAACAAGTGTATTAAATATTCACGATGTTGAGACAGTTCGTGTATGTCCGCAGATCCAGTAAGAAAGGAGACAAGAAAAACAAGAAGACGAACTGCAAACCGAGAATCGTCAAAGCCAAGAAGACGTTCGATCAAGACAGTTTCATCATAATGATGTTCGAACCCTTCACACCCTTCGCAGAAGAAGTAGAGGAGGAAGTTGCGAGTGATGGTAAATAGTGTGTGCATGAACGATAACGACATCTCCATCAGCATTGACTTTCGTGCGAACATAGGATTATACAATGAACTCCCATCACTTTACATTAAAGACACACATGACGATACGTTTGTGTATATTACAAAAGAGGATTGGGAGGTAATAATGTCAAATTTGTGTGTTTTGGATACGTATCTGAAAGATGGTAAGCATCCATGTGCACCGTACAGTGAAAATATAATATATGCATTTAATATAATGTTATGCATGAATAAGATGCAAGAAATAACGTTTGTGAATACATGTTTAAATGTGGGCAGTATAAATCTGAATAGTACTGCATTCAATGGACTTAAAAGACTAATTCCATATATTGAAAGAAATTTATATCAGTTGTATGATATTCATAAATCATTATGTTCATATGATGCAAAAAGCAGGAGTGCAAGGAAGAGGATATTGGAGATGTATGTTAAAGTCAATAAAAAGATAATTTGAATTTGTAATGTTTTATTTATTACACCTATATGATAGATTGTACAACATGAGTTAGTGGTTTATAAGTGAATAATTTATCATGAATAATTAAACAGAATAATGAAGTTTGTGCAGGAAAATTTGACGATGCTTGAACTTCCAATCTGACATTCACTGCCCCCGTCACAGTATCCTCAGGTTGATGAGAGCAATCGATGACGAATAGCGGTGCATATTTCAGAAAGTCGTTCCTTTTCAAAAGAGGGTAATTCTCCTTTCCATAGTAGGATGATTGAAATTTGGAATATTGATCATACAGAGATGCAAATTTCGAATTGGCGAAATCCAAATTCATATCGTGATAGGGGTAAGATTCACTGTTGAGATAAAGTTTCAGATTGGTGATATTACAATTATCAAATAGAGAAGCATCCTTAGCGAGATGATTCAATCTATCCACTTGTGCACCGACTATGACGAAACGTGGTTTTTCAAGTTTAGTCGTGGTTGCAATGTTCCATGTGAACGCTTTAGTTTGAGGTACAGCAGGTTGAGTGTGAAGGTCCAAGGTTCGAAATGCGACGTGTAGAGTTTTATCCGATTTGACGAGTTTAAGTTTATCAACTCGTTCAGAATCTGAAAGTCGAAGTACAGGCATCCTCCATTCGAGTCTAGTTAGTTGTATGGTTGTAGGATCGTTTCCAATGATACAATTATTAGAATCCTTAGATCTAATGAGAATAAGTTCAAACTTGTATTAAGCATGACCTCCTTGTGATCGTCGGCGAAACCCAGCAACATCGAAAGAGGAACGATAGCATTGAAGATACCATTCGATGTATTCACGATGTCTACCACACCTCCAGGATAGATCCATCCAGCATTTAGTAAACGATTCGATTCCAGTTCATTCAGTGCAGCATAGTTACGCATCGTTGATGAAATGCCCGGATTCCTAGTTCTATCAATAGTCGTTCCATTCATATCCAGACGAATCTCATCGAATAGGAATGCCATAGCATTGTTACTCAATTTCGATGTGGCAACGGTGCCGTCGGGTTCAGTGAGAGTCCCCTCAATGTAGAGATAACTTCTACTAGGAAGCGTGTACAAATCTTCAGCTTGACATGGAATTCTAATTTCATCGTTCACATCGAGAGCTGACGTATTGTACGGTAGGAATACGTGTTCTTCCTCCTTACTGATCTTATCATCAAAGGTCGGAATCCCGGTCACGTCCAACACATCCATCATAGAACCTTGAAGCCTAAGTTAGCGAGAAATTGTCGATTAGACGATGTGATTAGCTTGCGGGTCGATGATCGAGTAGAGATCAATCTCGAGAGATGTTTTTTAATATAGCATCGTCTCTTAAAACTTATACCCATTACGACGTATGTGCAATCGTACAGTGATGGTTTCGTTCCTGAAATCTAACTGAAGGCACAAGTGACCGCAAATCACAGAATCGAATTCTTGAAATCTCGTCGTATTATATAGGAGCTTGACACCCGAAAGGTACGTTTCTATCTCTTCCGGAGGTCTCAGATCGCCGAAACTGTCAAAGTAGTAGGCAACGTCACCATCCTTACGTACAGCAACCCAATGTGTACCAGGGTTATTTGATGTATCCAGATTCACT
This sequence comes from Mantis religiosa, assembly GCA_030765055.1. Lineage (NCBI taxonomy): Eukaryota > Metazoa > Arthropoda > Insecta > Mantodea > Mantidae > Mantis > Mantis religiosa. The sequence continues at coordinate 129,495,193 of CM060958.1, forward strand.
ACTATTCTCTCATAGTATCGAGGATGTGGAGGTAGTTTATCGATCATGTAGACACCTCTAAAATGTGGAATGCGTAGACGTCGTGCATACGAATCGATCTCGTTAGCACTCAGGGCTTTTTCCGGGATAAATATAGGCCTCGCCCCGAGTTTTTTGATCGAAGATATAATCCTCTACCCTTACGACGTCTCTTACGGCGAAGACCTTTGCCCTGAGCCAAAGATTCCATGCGCTCGTTGTGACGTGTTAATTCCGCAAGTTGTTTTGCATCCGAACGTTTCTTATTGACAGCCGTAGCAATCTGAGCAGCACCTCCAGCTAGACCACCTGCTGCACCTAGAGCTGCTAAAAGTGGTAGCAAAGGTAAGAAAACACCTCTCTTGTTGCGACGTTTACGCATGCCAGCGCCCGCTGCCAATTTACCCTTCATAAGTGTAGTCACAAGTCGAGCTGCAAGTCGTTCGCCCAAAGAAGCGTCGGCAGACTTTACACGTCTCCAAGCTTTCTCTACCAACACCTTATCGGCTAGACGACGAGATTCTGTATCAGTACTCTCTGCGTAAGCCCGATTGTGATCGAGACACGCTGAATCTAACCCGTTCACCGGTAAGTCACCTCTCTGCAAGCGTTTATGTAGTTTCGTTCCGGGACCGCAGAAACGATAACCCGGTAAATGTGCCTCAAATGGTAATGAATTAATCAAGGAATTAAGAATTCCCGAACCTTTGCGTGCACGTGTAGAACGCATGTCTCACTATGAGATAAAAAAGGCAAAACGTGCGCTTTATAAGTATACGATTCCTATGACGATTGGCTAAATCCAGTAAAGACATAGATTGCCCTTATCACGAACGAAATAAAAGACAAAACTTACGCTTTATAAGTATTAGTCGCGATATGGAGACAGTAAAGCAAAAGTGTACGCTACCCATACAGGTGTTAGATTTCGAGGATGACATTCGCAAAGGACGACACGGTACGTTGTTTCCGAGTAACGTTAGAGCGCTCATACTTGGCAGTTCAAATGCTGGAAAAACGAACGTTTTACTCAACCTGCTTATTCACGAGAATGGTCTGAGATTCGAAAACCTCTACATATACTCGAAATCGTTGCAACAACCTAAATATCGATATTTACTCAGGTTACTGAAAACTATACCCGATATAGGTGTATTTACGTTCGATGATGGTGATAAAGTAATTCAAACGTCGGATGCTAGAGAAAATTCGATATTCGTATTTGATGATGTGATAAATGAAAAACAGGGTAAGATAGCTTCATATTACAGTATGGGTAGACACCGTAATGTCGATGCTATATATTTAGCACAATCATATGCTAAAGTACCTAAACATTTAATTAGAGATAATGCAAATATGATTATATTCTTTAGACAGGATAATCTCAATTTAAAACATATATACGAAGATTATGTAAATACCGATATGTCCTATGATGAATTTAAGAATATGTGTAAACATATATGGGAGAGTGATGAACGATCCTTTGTTGTTATAGTACCAGAATATCCACTGAACGAGGGACGCTACCGTCACGGTTTTGATCGCTTTATCAGAATGAATAAATAGAATAATCCATCACTTAAGCAATGAGTATCGACAGGTTCGGATCCCGAAGAATCATACCCTCTAGGGGTGTGTTCAATCGATATATCATAACTAGAGATGGATCGGGAAACTATCGATTCAAGGGAAAGCGGTTGTGCAATATTCACGACCCTGAAGAAGGTGACGATGCATCGACTAAACGTTATGTGGATACGCATACGGCTGACGTCGAGAATCGAATGCAGATCTTCAGCGAGCAGACCTCGTATCAGCATATGGGCGAGTTTGAAGCTATGCTTAGGGATCACATACAAAAATCGCTCGACATCCAATACAACAATTTAATGGAGTACTTAAGTAAATATGCATTTAAACGTGATTCCGAAAATAATGTCATTATAGATGGTATAAGAATGAAAACGCTGTTGGACCCCCTTCACGAACACGACGTTCCTAATAAAAAATATGTAGATGATAGGATTCCAATTCACGACTCTAATGAAACTCTATCATTTCGAATGAAGAGATTGAAGGATTTAGCCGACCCGATAGATGATAGTGATGCAGTCACCGTGAGTTATGTTAATCATTTCTTTATACAGAAACATAATGAATTGCAAACGGGTTTAACTGAGACTATAACAAACATTGTCGATACTATTACACGGAAACAAAATGAATTACAAAGTCAGTTAACTAGAACAATCACCTCCGCTAGCGAGACTATTACTACAGCTGTAGAAAAAGAAGTGAAAGAACTAACCGCACGACAAACGGAACTTGATAATAAACTAATCACTATAAATAATGATATTCATACTATGAAAACACGAATGAGAAATGTTGTAAACACTATGTTACAACAATTGAAAGCACAACTCATAATTTCATTGCAAACACGTCCGTTTCGAGGTCCCTCTTTAAGGTATACGTTAACATCGGGACTCGAATACTATAAAGTTCCTGGAAATGGAAGTGTACTCTCGTGTTCCATCGTATCATCGGTACATCCGCATGCTGTAAATGATACATTGTTTGCAATAAACGGAAGATTAGTTGAAAGATATCCTGTAAAAGTTGAAACTGGCGATATTCTATCGTTTACAGCGCCAGTCGGACGTGCTAAAGATGGTCATATATTAAGTATAGAGCTGATAGTTTCATATAAATTAGCAGTAGCTGATTAATTATACATTCATTTCGATATGGATGCTGAAGCTATAAGACTTAAGGAATCCATTGCCCGTCACAGTAGGGCAATAAGAGAAAAGTTACGTTCTCTCAAAGGAATGAAATTCGAAACGCAACGAGTCATGTCTGAAGTTCTTCAACCTGTAACCGAACCATTGAAAGTAATAGCGAAAGCACACCAAGACAACAACGACGACGACGACGACGACGACGAAACTACAGATGATGCTAACGGATCTGATCTCGTGTCAAAGTATCTACACAAGGTTCGAACTGCTAGTTCGAGTGACATGGACAATACTTACGGCATACGTTACGAGGATAATGAGTATAAATTGGGTAACAAGACAGTTGTGTTTAAATCTGATGGTGTTCAGATAGGAACAGAAACGTATGAACCCACAGCAGGCTTATATGAATTATTATTTAAACGTTTACCTCGCAAGACATCGTACACAGATGATGATTTAGACGTGTATTCGCAAATCTTACAGAATACTCAAGTTTACAGACACGGTTATTCAAGAGATGGACGTTTAAGAGCAAATCGAGGGTTCAAGTATCGTCATATCATTCGTGACCTTGTTAGTAATCGAACTGGATTTGGTTTACGTTGGAAAGAACATGTACCGCAGAGAAAATTAGATTACGTCTACTGGAACGATCCGAATGAAATAATAAACAGATTAAGATTATTAGTTGCGTCGAGGGATGCAGGTAATTTGAATCACTCACCCGAGATAGAAGAAATTATTACAGAACTTAAAACATCAAAAATTATAGCATGATAAAACGTCGCATTGCAACCGAGTTACATGCACCAGCTAGAAGACGATTTTTACGTCGTAAGATCATAAGCAAAGGAATGAACGATTTAGTACAAATAGATCTTATGGACATGTCTAATTATGCAAGAGACAATAGGAATTATAAGTATATTCTTCTTGCATGCAATTTTTATTCCAAGATGGCTTATGCACGACCATTACGTGATAAAAGTGGTATTAACGTTTCGACTGCTATGGAGGAGATATTGAATGAAATGGAATCGTTTCCGAAGAATGTTCAATCTGATAAAGGAAGGGAGTTTTACAATAAACATTTCCGCGAACTAATGAACCGTAATAATATTAATCATTACAGTACATTCACACACGTTAAGGCTGCTGCAGTGGAACGTTTAATAAGAACGATCAAACTGATTTTGCATAAGGAATTTATTGTTCAAGGCTCATATCAATGGATAAACATACTACCTAGAATTATTCATACCTACAATAATACTTACCATCGAACGATTCGTATGAAGCCTGTAGAAGTTCGTGATAATTCTCTCCTGCTCAGCGTCTACAAATATGATAGAAGTCTGCGTGAGAAGCGAAGATCTAGGCTTCATCGTGTTGGTGACTACGTGAGGATTTCTAAGCATAAAGGTGTTATGGAGAAAGGTTATCTACCAAATTGGAGTGTTGAAGTCTTTAGGATACGTACAGTGCAAAGGACACATCCATTGACCTATCTCATCGAGGATCTGGAGGGTAAACTGATTGAAGGAGCATTCTACGGTTATGAATTACAGAAAACTCAATATCCAGACACGTATTTAGTTGAAAGGATCATCAGACGTCGTGGTGATAGGATTCTGGTGAAATGGTTAGGATTTCCTACCCGTGAATGGATTAATGAGGTGGACATTGTATAAATAAAAAAACACACAACTCAATAAAGAAATATAATTTTAATGATATATTGTGTTTGATTTTTTTTTTTTTTTTTTTGTTCACATTGATTCCTGACATCTTCTGTAACTGCTAATTCACATCTCCTTAACTTAAACATGATAATAACATTTTTATACTTTTTTAAAAATCTTCTGTAACTGCTAATTCACATCTCCTTAACTTAAACATGATAATAACATTTTTATACTTCAAAAAAAAAATCATACATGATTATAGTTGAATTAACATTTAATTGTAGAGATTTTAACATAACGTACATGCTAGTTCACATTGAGTATATATAAATTCACCTACCCTTAACGTAAACATGATAATTACAATTTGAAGTAATTAGTAATATACGTTAAACAAACATCATACATGATTATAGCAGAAATAAGAGCCTTTGTACATGCTAGTTCACATTGGTATATATAAATCTCCCCTCACCCCTTAACGGAGACATGATAATAACATTTTGATATAATTAGTAAATATATTTTAATAAAAAATCATACATGATTATAGTTGAATTAACATTTCATTGATTTCTGCTATCTAACATTTCAAAACGACATGAATAGGAAAAAATGTTCCTTCACCCCTAACATAAACATAAAAAAAGCAACACGTTATCTTTCAAATGAAGTAAATATGTTATTATCATGTAATTAGTAACACACTTTACAAATATACTTGAAACTCAATTATTTCGTTTTTTGAAATACAGTAATATGTTATTATCATGTGCCTAGTAATACCTTTTAACTCAGTTGTAACACACTTTACAATTATACTTGAAACTCAATTATTTTATTTTTTGAAATACAGTAATATGTTATTATCGTGGCCTAGTAATACCTTTTAACTCAGTTGAATCTATGCTTTATTGAGAAAAGAAAAAGACATTTACACTTGACAATTTTCTATAGCATAATGTCCCCATGCTAATGTTGAAAATGAATTATTGGGAATGTATCGTTTTGTATCGATACCACTTAAAGCTATCTTATTAGATTCAATAGTATGAACATCATGTTTATAACTTCTGAAACATGTCTGCATGCTTCGATGTATAGTGTCAGGATGTGTAATACATGAGAGATATTGTTCAAAGGTTATGAATCTCATCGAATCTTTTGTTACACCTTTTGATTTTTTAATCACTTCAGTATCATATCGATAACTATATAATTTCGATTTCAGCCCTACATATTCAGTCATCACTCTACCGGCTAGCTCATCCTTGAATAATCCTGAAATTTTCTTATTTGCTAACGGAATACCATACACATTATCCATTGGATAATTCGATGTATCGAATAAATGTATATTGGTTTTAATAAATTCATATATATCGCAGCTAGATTCAAAGAGAAAAGCATCCGTGTCCGTATAGATTAAAGTTACATCTTTCAATTTTTTCTTCAGAATTTCATAATAAAAATCATACATTTTATGTTTGGATAGATCCAGGATTGCTTGTCCTACGTATATTGGCTTACTCATCAATATTTCATCTCTGACCAATTCTATACCTATTAAATTTTCATCAAAAATCACGTACCTTATACATGTCTGTCGAGCTAACAATTTACGCGCTCGTTTCCAGCTGGTAGCTAAATGAAATGAATTATAACGTTTTACATTCTCTATAAATTTTCCATAAACACAATTATTCATTAACTTCCATAGATTTTGACCAAATTTCGTCTTATCTTCAATACGTTTACGAACGTTGAGTTCAATGTAAGGATTTATCCAGTTAGATTGTTTGTAACCTATTACTCTATGTATACGCGATGGAATCAAACCAAGTTTAACACATTGTTGAAAATTGAGATAATGTAATACGTATTTATTTTTATCATTCAATGTTGTTAGCAATTTTGTATACTTATCACCTGGCGCGATTTCATTCAAAGGGCATAATGGCAAATCATTTTGTATATCATGAAGTTCCTGTGGATATTTAAAGTTTACTTCCAACACATATCCCACGTCAGAATCACTTGTAATAGACATAAAATCTATTGATTTAATTTCAGCATCAGTTAGCCACCTTATATCAGTGTATGGTAAGCTATTATTTTCCATTGTATAACTATATAGAGAATTGCAGTCAACGTACATTAAATAGTTAGTTGGTTGAGTGTTATCATAGCTAGTCATGTATCTGTTATTCGCCTTTGCATACCGTTTGGACACAGTGCAAATTCCACCTCGTATTCCTTTTTCGAAGAAATCTAGCATAGTCTTATCTGTTAATAATGAAATCTGTACACCAGTCGTTCTTAACATTGCATCATAGGCTAACCCGGGAAGTGTGTAATACTGACACGGGTCGAGTCCGTACAAACCGATACTTAATTCACGGAAGCGTTCAAACACGTCCGTTAGTATTAATGTATCGCACTTAAGATATATATTTAAATATTCACCCAGATTTTTAACATTGAATTCATTCCATACCGTTCTAGCATGACTATAATCCTCATCGCTTACATGATCAAACTGATGTTTGGATGGTAGACTATTCTCGTATAATTTTTCTATAGAATCCACATACGTGTACGGGAAGACACCTTTACGTTTCATCAGTTGTCTATGCAAAGGATTCGTGTACATATTATTGGTATAATGAAAATCATCTGCTTCTAACATATCCGAAAGGTTACTAAGTTTTGAATCCAAAAAACGATAGCTATCCAGAAATCTTAGATATATACTCATTCCATTGGAATTTGTATATCTTTTGCTAAAGGATAAGTAATTTTCAGAAGTTTGTGCAATACAGTTGATAGGTTCCGTATCGTAACCTAGTTTCTTTACTATGAAATGAGCATCGTATTTTGACAAGCAATGAAAGAATATTGGTATGAATCCTGGCATTTTCCTATTTAAATTGCAGTGCTTATGAGCTGGGCCAACGTAACTTCCAGTCAAATGACAATGATCACGAACCTTTATACACGAGTTAAGAAATTCACGTTTGCATATGTGACATCGTGTTGCATTTTGATATTCTAGCTCATCCACATCTCTCATACTTATTTCAATTTTATTAGCATATATATTAATGACCTGATTTGCAATTAACGTTAATTCTTTAAGAAAATTTTCAATTGCATATGGACCTTCAAATGATTTGAAACGTGTTAAATTTTTATCATAACTACAGACCAAATGTAATGCAATTGCATACGCTTCATGTTTATGAATGCTACGTGTCCAGCTTTTACTCGATACATCTTGACACGAATCTACCTTACGTAAGATACATTCTATGTCTGCATAAACCACGAATGGAACTTTTAGACATTTCGAATATGCGTTAAATTCAACGAGATCAGTTTTACCAGCCTCGGGCATTCTGATAATTTGATTCATCATACACCTCTTTTTATGGCTATTTAAACGTGATTCTGATGTGAAATACAAGTTACAATTGTTACATAACCATTTTCGCCCATTATGTTTAGTTAGCTGCTTTCCTAGCAAACGTGACAAGTCTGTTATCAGACAATAATGTCTTTTATACATTAAAAGATTAACATGATGTGATTTTATCTCTCTTGGTTGATATAAGAAAATAATCGATTTATTTTCAACACCGTATATCGTTATTGAAATATTTGAATTTTGATTCTCGAATTTTTCTACATCTTTCAATGATACGGGGAATGTTATATTCTCAAAGTTAAATTCGTTACGAAAATCATATCTTTTATAGGGGGTGGGTCGATTCTTGTTACGTTCTACTGGGTATTTGGATGCTAACAGACAGTATGCAAAGCAATATTTATCAGTATTACGAATGTTAATAACAGCTCTCTTCGATTTTATAAAGTCGGGTAATTCAGTATACATCCCTGCATTTAATGAATCGTATTGTGTCACATATATTGTTAATTTCTCAATACTGTATAAAGCTTTTGAACTGGTACGCGATTCAAAATTATCCATATGATCTAGTATAGGTTGTACAATCTTCTCTTCATACCATATAGATTTATCTGTAGATTGCAATATCACCTCAAGTTTACTGTTAAAGTTAAATGTATGAATATTATCGCTCTCTTGTGATATTATGACATATTGACAGGATAAACAGGATCCTATCTTAAGACCTGATTTATACATGTTTAAGCCCTTATCAATTTCATTCAAAATTAAAGGTTTGCATTCTGCTAAGAATATAACGGGGTCAAGTATATTAACACAGTTGTGAATTTCGTAGGTGGTTAATCGTTTTTTGAAAGCGGACTCACTGTGAATACATCGTAATCGTTCAGCCTGGGTCACGTTCGAACAGGTTTCATCTTGCTGAATCGAGGGTTGTCCAGTGGCAGTATCGGAGCATCTTGTCGTCGTTTCTGAAAAAAGCAATTACAACATTCGATTAACTTTACATACGGGAACATTGATTTACATGTATGTAAGGTGGTAACAGAAATAACATACATGTTAATAACTTTTACATGTATGAATCTCAATTTTACGTAAACTCTATACTTTACGTAGAACGTAACATGCATGTAACCTTTACATATGAAAATAGTTACATAATGATTATGTATTTTACAATTATTGCTATCATCACGTAACTACAATATTCAGATAGTATGTAACTGTTTTACGTAATGCTCTCTCCCTTACATAAATGATAAAAACACACAACGTAAACCATATAGATGTAAAATACCGTAACTGAACTACGATATTCACATGTACGTTTTACACATATAAATTAACGTTCTTTTTTCACCTACAACGTTACTTTTACGTGTAACAAACAAACGTAACTAACATGCATGTGAAATAACGTAACTGAACTACGATATTCACATGTACGTAATTATTACACATGAAAATTAACCCTACAACGTTCACTCTCAATTACTAATACTACATGACGTGCGATAATTAACACTTTAAGTTCTAATACAACATGTACGTACATGCAAGTAACTACATTCAATTACTAATACTACATGACGTGCGATAATTAACACTTTAAGTTCTAATACAACATGTACGATTTCACATTTACATGCAAGTAACTACATTATCACTTTTTTTATGAAATTTTATTCAATAATTGTACTCACCTTTTGACGACATTACGGGCTGCTTAAAAAAGACAATTTATGTCGTTTGAAACCACTTTCTAGTGTTTCCTCGCCATGGTATTGGAGTATGCAGTCACCACGATTTAGTAGATCTTTCTGCGCTGCGGTCATATGTTTGAATCTCTCCGGGAGGAAGACTTGGAAATCTGATGTTTCGACGACGACCCGTTCACCATATCTGGTCTTCACGGTTTTGACGGATCGAATGATGTGTTGAACGGACTGATCTAATTCACGTAGTTTCTTTGTGGGAAGATGTGTTCCACCTTCAGCTAGTTGATTTAGCTGTAGCATCTCATGATCTGAAACATACATATAAGCACACACGAATCAGTATTACTTCAACATTCTTCGTAAACAGAGATAAAAAATGAATTACAATATACAACTTTTCTATCTTACCTGTAGGATCCATATTTCCAGAGAATCGACTGCCTCCTCACTCATCCGTGCCGCGGTATTTATTAACAGTTGCTCCGGCCCCCTCCGTCCGGGAGAGGTGTTACTGTCTACATATTACGCTATATGTTTAAAGTAGTTGTGACTACGTTATAAGTTAGAAGGTAATACTAGTAACTTTATTATCATAGTTTAAACTTTATATAGATTCATCATTTTTTACACCCCCTCCAACCGTATCTCTCCTTCCCAAACACCATGTTGGGTGCGCACACTAACTGTGATTCGTTCCCTACATCTTGGAGGGGGGGATATAATTACACGTTTCTTTACACACACATACTTGTACAAAATATATTTTTCTGAACATTTGATTTTTTTTACATTTGGTATACTAACACATTCATAGTATTGTTTCATCATTCATACAAATATATAGATTCATTCGTTTAATTTTAAAATATATTCTTTTTTTCCTAACGTTATTTGACAAAATTAGACTTCGCTACAGCAATAGGAATGTTTTGATCACCCCTGTCACCAGTCTGGAGAGATTAACTCTTTTTTTCTCTGACCCACATACCAAAAGGGATGACGTTCAGTGGAGTATTCGTAATACTGACAATTTTTTATATGGAGGGTGATATCTTACCATGGATAGTTAGGATATCTACACTATAGATCCCTAGTTGCGTATATATATTATCATATTGATTGATCAGTTTTGTATTACTCATATATACTTAAAGATGAGATACTTTTCTCTCGTTATCTTAATCATTTTTAAATAGATGGTTAGTGCTTTTATTTTATTTTCGATGTTATGTTCCACTTTTATCATGCTTAGAGGGAATATTCTTTTTAAGTTATCGTGCTTAGAGGGTGCGTTCCTTTATCATGAAACCCCTTTCAAACAGCTTTACATTTGCATTCTTATACTTTTCTCTCAATATTTTTTTATCATTCTTAAAGAGATGGGTAGTGCTTTTATTTTTATTTGCATTTGCTATGTACCACTTTTATCATGCTTAGAGGGGGACATTTCTTTGTCATGCGACCCTCTCACATAGATTTACATTTCCATTCTTATACTTCATCAATGTGGAATAGATTTATATTTTCTCGTACCTCGATGTGGGAATGCAATTTAACCTTTTCTTAACCTTTACATCGCTCTTGGATACAATAGCTCAAGGAGAGATTCTGCATAGGGAACACCCCTTACCAGAATGTCTTATTACATTTATTTTCATAAATCTCTCCCACTAAACATACCTAATCATTCTCTCGATATTCTTTTATCTAAAGAATAACGATACTACATCATATATCATACACTAAACGTAATAGATATCAAACCCTACACTCGATATTCATACATGAGAGTTCAAGCACAGACATCGAAGCACTGAACGTAATACATATCAAACCCTAGACTCGATATTCATACATGAGAGTTCAAGCACAGTCATCGAAGAATTACTATCAATACATTTAATTCAAACATCCCCGGAACCCCCGTTACCCACCCCGCCCCATCACAATATCGAACCCTAGACTTCGATATTCATACATGAGAGTTCAAGCACACACACACATCGAAAAGAATTCACATTTAATTCAAACATCCCCGGAACCCCCCCCCCCCCCCGTTACCCATCCCACCCATCACACATTACACATCACACACACACACACAATCATCATCATCATCATCATCATCCCAACCCTCAAAAACATCTCACTGCACAGGGGAGAACGGCACTACGCCAACACTCCCCTTCTTTTACAACTCGATTTTCATATAGGAGAGTTCTAAATCAATGAGCATTCTACATCACTCATATATTAACACAGAGGAGAGTTCAACATCTTATCTACACTGTGCTGATTCTCTCAATTCTATACTACTCATCGCTGTGCATAAATAAGCGAATACGACTCATCCATAGGCTTCGATAGCTGCAATATTTACAAGATTCCTGGCGTTAACACGTGTTTGTTAACATTTCCAGGAAACAGGTGGGTGAAATGCAAGAAATTTAACAGCTTTGTTAGCACTATTACATTTCTTAGGTTTCATTTGTTAACGTGGATTTTAACATCTGTTGGTGAAATCGGCAATAAGTATTGCAAACAAAGAACACAATAAACAAATGTTGGGCTCAAAAGTTTGGCAGGAGAAATTCAGTAAATGAGTTATATGAAGTCATAATTATATTGATAAGTAAATACAAAAAAGGTTAAATATATAACAAGAATAACACGAACGGCCAAAGATATGGAAATAAATAAAGAATAACTAAAAAGCTAACAAAGGTAAAGATGTTTTTGAATCAAATTGGAGGCTAATGGACTTTTAAACGCTTTCGTTTACTGTACCTCAAACTTAAAGTGTATCTCTTGACAAAGGAGGCAAGAAATAAGAGTCAATTGATGGATATTCAACTCAAGATATGTGTAATACTTCAAGTACTTCCTTACAGTTTATAATTAATCAAAAGACATTCATTTGTAGTGAACTTCCCCTAAAATTAATATTTTCTTGGAAATAATGATAGCTTCTTTTGTGAGATCACAATTTTCGAACAAGTGTCCATTTAAGGAGTAATGTGTTTTTGTTACATTTTCTTGAAAATCTTCTGTTTAAAGGATTGGTAGTATACAGTTCTTAGTTTTGCTGAAAACCCATTTTTTATTAAGATATACGAAAATATCTACCTCTAGTTTTATATTTATATTTAATTTATGTAGGGAATGCATGTGCTCCTCTACATACCTTACATATCTATGCGGTACAGAAAATATTATTGTAACACTAAAATAAAATCAAGACAAGAAGTATGGTACAAACATGCCGTTCGAATAACCCGCGTATCTCCTGTGTGACTACTTTATTATTTAGACTGTATAATAAATGTTTAATTTCATTATCAGTTGTATTAGCGGAGATAGTACTTAAATTATCTGCGGCTACAGCAATTTCAAACTCAGTTCATTGTTAGACTTTGGACTGTATTTATTAATTTGTTGTTATAAGACCTTTGCAATTTCAGGTTTGAGTATTTTATTAGTAATTCCATCTTCTGTCCTCTTTTATTGAAAATCTTGGCATACTTGCCTTGAAGATGCTGATGTTATATACAAATTTGTTACTTAACACTTTGCAGTTTTTAGTTTTTCTATTTATTTTACTTTTTTATTCCGCTAGTCAAAAAATGAGTATTTCTAATACAATCTATCCAATGAATTTCTATATAAAATGCACCTCGTCCTCTACTTGCACGTTCTCGGTACAGAAAGTGTTATTTTAACGTTAAAATGAAGCCCAAAGAAGTTCAAATCCCCCGCGAGTATACGGCGACACACAGTGGAAGTTTCATAAAACACGAAGTACACGTATGATAGTATAGATGACGCTCAAGCTCTATTTCCTCTGTACATATCAATGACTTAGTTGTTATGAATGTTTTACAAAACAAAAGAGAAGTAGTATTTTGTTTCGGTACAAACCACATCGGTGATATGAACGATAATCAGCTGTGGCTAAATTGCGTATGCAAGTTAATATAGTACAACTGGAATAATTGGGTTTCAGATCGAAAGTACTTAGAAGGTTATCTAAGCTCCACAAGTTTGTCACATTTTTCTTTATATATTGAAATACATTGGCAGGATTAGCTTAAGCCTTAACAAGTTTTCGTGTTACATTTCTGCACATACATCCAACTCGCCAAACACAGTATCACTCTAGCACTTGAGTTCTGACGTAAATCCAATAGAACAACCGCCAACTCCGGTCTCCCTAAAATATATCCTGAGCTGGGTTCAGAACAGCTTATAGCATTTAGATTTAGGTCGATCGGGTTTTGTTATTTACTACTATTCGGTACTATAGATTTGACAGTTGACATTCGGAACTTCGTCATTGAAAGACTTTGCTTGTTTGCGTGTGTAGTACAGATCATTGTCATACAGTTTAAGATAATAACGTGTATTTTGGTAAATTATCATCTTTGTAAAATTTAATTAAATGACCGTGGTAGCGGTAATACCTGTGTTTTAGGATTGTCTTACTTTAGTTCCTCAGCCCTATTTCCAAATTTTACTCTGCTTTTTCTTAAGGCGCTGAAAACGCAATCAAAGTTTGTAAGCTTAGATACAATTCGGGCATTGAATGTATCCTTCAAATTTTGAAACATCAGTTATTCTCCCAGATTTTAGTAATTTCTCAAATGTACTGCTTTCTCTCCTCATCAAAGAAATATTTAATATTAGGTATATTGGACAAGAGCGCTAGGTCTGCTATACTTGTATTTGTGCTAAGGTGTCTGTGGAATTTTGTGGCGTTTTAACTATCTCCTGGTAATGAAACAACAGCTAATAGCGTCTCTGCTGAAACAAATTCATAACACATAACCCGCTTCAAGTTCTACAGCATCCTTTACTACAGCTACCGTGGAGATCCCTGGATTTCCTCCAGACTAAGTAGAGTCACATCGTCTCTTCCAAGTCGACTTCGCTCCTGGCGATACAGGCAGCCTCACTACGAACAGTCACAGTGCTCCGCCCCAATGTCAATGCCAGATAAGGCTTCCTTTCCTACAGGTAAGCTGTCCCCAATTGACACACTAGCTAGTATGACTGTACAAGATACTTTATAGAATTCCCCTTGACATTTAAGATTACGGCTGCAACTGTGTCCAACAATAACTGGCAACACGTCCTTTATTCCCAAAATCTACAGCGGCATCAGGAGTGGACATTGAAGACTACAATGTAAGACTTCCGTTCTCAAGCCAGACCAGTGCTAGACCCTCTACTTGCAGTGTAGTATTTTGCGAAGAAGTGTCATATCGACAAAGGTTTAGGTTGGATTTCTGTTTTGATAAGTCAATAAGATGTGTTATTTTCCTGGCTATATGTAGCCTCGGGCTTCAGTAGCGCTCTGCAGGACCGAGGTCGCACTCACCTAAACCGCGGTTGAGGCTGTTGATTTTGGAGAGGTTTTTGATAAAAGGAACGTGAAAGGGTATGGATTTAGTCTGTAATTGTAAGAATACGTTGATACATATCCTAATGTGAACGGTAGTAAGTTGTAGCTATAGTTTATACAAAATCAATACAGGCCGAGAAGAAGTATTGTGTTTTGAAACGAAAGTCACCATAAGCTTGCATAACAACAAATTTAACTTTTAATGTTATATGTTTAATGACCTTATCTCATGTTCAGCAATATAGTACACACAGTTGTAATATAAATCCAATGAGACAACCAATACTACTTAAAGAGCTCAGCTAATTCCAAAATACGAGCTGTGTACATTTACAATTTACTTCAGGGCCAGCAATATGAGCACCCTAAGTGTGAAAGGTTAACCCCTAGTAGACCCTTACATTTTGTTTGTATCTGGCTGGTGACGTGTGGCACTGTGACGGTCGTTCGGATTTTGGATGAAAGTTCTTTTGCCAAGATATAAAATTTAGATTTTCTAACTCATGTGTTGGATAGGAAAGCCCTAACAAGGGTTCACTACAGAATATGAGCGAAGGACGTGACAACAATGCTAAACGGCTTATATTGGTATTGTGTGAGAAATGGCTCTCATCACATAACTGACTCTAACAAAACCTAAAGCTGACAAAAAGTAGTTCTATAGAATTTGTCGTTTATTACGTTTATCCACTTATTCAGAGAATGTTACCATATAAGGTGAACTGTAACTTTACTGTTATTGTCTGGTGACACACATAAATCGCTACATGACTCATCAGCAGCAAATGACTCAGGAACCTCTTGATATAGTGTAAATGATACTGCAGGAGATATATTTCCAAGAAACATGTAAGAAGAGAAGCAAAGATCTACAAGATATTTTTAAGATTAGATTAACTCCCTTAATACCGTACAAAGAGATGATTCGTATGGTAGTTGTCGAGAGATTTGTTAATTGTTTGTTTAATAAGAAAGAAAATGTCAAGTCACTACAGCTATTTATCAAAGAAGTCTTATATTGATCAATTAATATTATTAATATTGTAAATTACAACGATAAATTTATTTTACGCAAAGTATTAAAATGCAAAATTAAAATATACAACACAATGAAAAAGTTCAAAATAAGATGTAAGTAATGAAAAGTAGTTTTAGTTTAAGTAAAAGATTTACAGACAGCAGACGCTAAACCTTCAAGATCCTCTAAAAGCAGATAAAGAATTCGAAGAAGTAGACCTTAGGTTATAGTCAATTACTTTAAAGCTGGTCACTATGCGATGATATGGAAATTCTTCTTTATTTGCATACCCTAGAGATAACAAAGGAAACGACTACTCCTTGGAATTTGATAATTTTTGTTATAATTTACCTCCTCCAACGGTAAGTCATATCGGACGGTGAATGAACGAGTAAAATGGTGCTCAAGTGAGCTAGGAGTCCATAGAGCTTAGGTTTACCCTACATTCGTCCTTCAGGGTAATGGAAGCCCCGTAAAAACCTTATACAAGTAACCCACCCTGATCGATATTCGACCTCGGGACCTCTTGAACGTGAGGCAGACATGCTAGTATCTACACTACCGAGGCGGGCTATAATTTGATAAAATTAAAGGGATTGATAAATTAAGACAAATAACAAGGAATATCTACGAAATGGTTCACTCTACGAAATAAAATGTATCAGACAAATAATAATAGACGACAGGGATTCAGGTGATCACAAAATATTATTTGTAGTTGAACTTTTTGAAGAAGTGCAATTCCTCCTCTACGTACTACTTATGTATGCAGTACAGAAAGTATTATTTTAACAGATGATGAACCCAAAAGAGGGAAGGGAGAGCTAGTACAAGCCTGCAGTTCAGATGTCACGAGTGTTTCCTGCGACCACAACGGCACTCAGTGGTAGTCTCATGAAACACGAAGTACACGTTGAATGGTACAGATGTCGCACGTGCTATAACTGTTATGTATGTATCAATACGTCTTACTTATTTAGAATTTGTTACAAAACATGTGATTGGTGATGCATTTGGTTTGGGGTAGAACATGTCCGTTATGTGGAGTGTACCAAGCTGGAGCTAATTGTACACAGAAATCTATATATACCGATAAGAAATATTGTGTTTCGGAACAAAAGTTTGCAGAAACTTGTATAAGAATAGCAAACTCACTTAAAAAAATCTGTGTAGTTTGACCGAATTTTGATTTCGTATTTTTCTTCGTAGCATCAAAATGCTTTACGTCTAATATTAAAACATCTATTCGTATATAACACTTAAATGTTTACATACATTGTTTACGACAAATATCTGAATTCTGAGAAATTCCCATCGCTGTACCGGTAATACCACTCTTTAAGATTATGTTTCACTTTACGTTTCCATGTGATGTTAGGAAATTAGAGTTCACTCTTTCATAAGCCACTCAACCGCGATGGAAATTTTAAGTTAATAATTTTTTTAATTTGCGTCCTCCAACGTTAAGTCATATTGGACGATGAATGGAATGGGTGAAATGATGCTCAAATGAGTACTGGATCCATGGAACTTAGAGTTGCCGGACAAGTTATGAGACAGTTTAGAAAAAAATTAATATGAAAACTAAATTCTCACGCTACATTGTGAAACTTGAAATAGAGAAATTACATTACACCCAGCAATTTATTTTGATGATATTAAAATAAAAAATCAAAGTCTACCTCAAGA
>CM060958.1:129515407-129527907 GCA_030765055.1 Mantis religiosa
GTAGGCAATTTCCCTGGACCTAGCGCTCCCCATTTTCAATATTCTCATTAGGAAATGTAATGCCTTCCACGCATTCCTAGATGTGGAACTTACTTGTTCGTCCCATCCAGCATTACTTGCCAGGTACACTCCCAAGTATTTGCAGCTGTCCACCTGTGGAATTTGCACCCCTTCCCATTTGATAGTTAACAATAATTTTGCCCTTAGTTCTACTAAAAACAATGGACTTAATTTTCTTGGCATTAATTGACATTTTGTGAGCCGCAGCCCAATTACAGATTTCATTTAAATCATCCTGAAGAGCGGTTTCATGCACTGTATTCCGAATTTTATTATAAATGACACAATCGTCTGCAAACAACCTTATCTGGCAGTTAATATTAACAGCAATGTCATTAACAAAAATGAGAAACAGTAAAGGACCTAGTACTGAGCCTTGCGGCACACCCGAACTTACAGTTCCTCTATCGGACAGCTGTTTACCTACTTTAACTTTTTGCGTTCTCCCTTTCAAAAATGTTTAATCCACAATACTACGCGTTTATCAATTCCTGTATTAGCTAGCTTACAAATAAGCAAACTTGTCATAATGTCTATGACAAGAATTTGGAGTTATATGAAACATTAATATCAGTGTACACCGACAAGTGTTACTGCATTTCGGAATAAAATCTACGAACACTTGTATATGTCTAACATATTCACTGGTTACCCAGGCCACGCTGCCCGGAAGAGGCCGCCATCATCGGCGGCCCAGGAGTCAGCTACCCGCTGCCGCACAGCCTAACTGCGAACATTGTAAATATTTGACATAGCCAAGTCTCTACAGTGCAGTGCGTGGGATATTGGGACGTACGTGGTATGCCCAGGGGTGTGTGTGTGTGTGTGTGTGTGTGTGTGTGTGTGTGTGTGTGTGTGTGTGTGTGTGTGTGTGTGTGTGTGTTTGCGCGCGTAAGATAAGCGCAGTGTAAATGTAAATATAAAAAGACGAAAAGGAAAGAGACAAATAACGTCATAAAACTGGTTCTCGGCGGCCTAAAAACGCGTCGCCATATGGGTTTTAGGAGAACACAAAGACAATTAAAAACCACACCAACAATTATAGAACCATGCAAATTTGGAGCCTGTAAGCCGGATCCAATGTACCGGCACCAGGCAAATAAGTTCCAAATAAAAGGTCTTAAGTCTTACCCATCCATCAGCTTGCTCCCAATCGTATCAAAGACCTTTGAACGACTGCTCCTCCACCGCTAACTCCTCTCTTTGAGGAAAGGCTCCTACTCCCGGATCGCCAATTCGATTAGTTTCGGGGCCATTCCACCAACTTGGAGCTACTGCTTTTGGCGGAGTAAGCTGCCCTGGGATTCCCGGATAACCTCAAAACCATTGCTGTGTTCTTGGACGTGAAAAAGGCCTTCAACTCCACGTGGCATCAGGGGTTGTTTTTGAAACTCAAAGAAGCGCAAGTCCCCCTGCCTACCTGGCAATACTCAGCCTCTTCCTCAAGGACCGCACCTTCAGTGTGCCTTTGGAGGGGAAGCTATCGTCTATCAGACCCATAGTGGTTGGAATCCCGGAAGGCAGTGTTCTGTCGCCGCTTCTCTTCGTCGCCTACATGTCTGACCTACCTACTGAACCGCGCACTGTTTTGTGTCAGTACGTCGACGATGTCCTCATACTGGCGCAGAACAAGAACGTCCGCTGCTGTCTTCCCCCTCTACAACGACAGCTCCACGCCATTGGCAGGTGGAGTGAGAAGTGGTGGATGGCCATTAGCCCGCAGAAAATCTCCGCTCTCATGCTGGCTATGACCCGTAGCTGGCGCCCGGGAGACCTGCTGTTTTGACGGAGAAGAATCCCCTGGGTCCGTACCGCCAAATACCTGAGAGTCCAACTGGACCGCGGCCTCACCTTCAGTTCGCATGTCTTATATATAATCCATACACATTTCACAACAGACTGGGTGCAATGGAGAATATAGATCTGACTTTAACTAAAGGATATATTGGAGATAGAATTATTAAGTGGAAAGTAACTCAAGGATTAACGTGTAGTGATCATAATATGATCTATTTCGAGATTGTCACACAATGGAAAGGGGAAACTTGTGTGCGCAGAAATAGAAAAATGAGATACCAAATGAAGTATGCTGATTGGGATAAACTAAGAACTAATTATACAGCGCCAAACATGAATATGATGGATGATATTAAGACCAAAGCACATGCTTTGACGGTAAAGATCGAAAAAGCAATGGAAGTGGCCCTAAAGAAGAGTATTGTAACAGATAATAATTATAACATTTGGAATGAAGATCTACAGAAACTAAGGAGTAAAATGCGTAAGGCCAGAAGGAGATATCAAAACAGTATAACGGCGCAAGAAACTTTGGAGAACTTGGAAAAATACAGGGAAATTAAGACAGTACAAAAGCAAATTAGAAGAAAACAGGATCAAATCGTGGAATAGATTTATTGAAGAGAACTTATTAGAAGATAAATGGGGTGTTCCTTATAAAATAATAATGGAGAAGATCTCAGCTCCTGAAGTGATATCGACCATAAAAAAAGAAGATGGAACATATACTAAAACATGGTTAGAGTCAATGAATCGATTACTGGAAAAGTTACTACCATCAGATAACAAGGATGACGATGGAGAAATACATCAAACAAAATGACAAGAACTGGAGATTGATTATAAAAACGATGCAAGCAACTCTTCTGTCATCTACCCCTATGATATATCTGAAGTCTCTTTGGCAATAAGACAGTTAAAAATAAAGAAAGCCCCGTGACCTGATCATATAACAGCAGAAGTTTTACAGAATTTGGAAAAGGAAATTTTGGGGCAATTGTGTGATCTACTTAATCATTGTTTAATATCTGGGAAAGTGCCATACTGTTGGAAGGAAGCAATAATAGTCATATTGAAAAAAGATAAAGACAGAGATCCAACAAATCCAAAGACGTATCGGCCGATTTGCCTGTTGAATACATTGGGAAAGGTGAAAGAAATATTACTGCATAAAAGGATTAATGAACACAGAATTATGAAAGGTATGACAGAAAAGCAATTCGGTTTTAGAAAGTTATTTTCAACGGAGGATGCTATAAATCAAGCAATTAAGAAGGTGAATACATCCAATAAGAAATACGTAGTTGCAATGTTTGTTGATATAGCACGTGCTTTCGATAATCTATCGTGGCCCCAGTTATTCAAGACTTTGAGAGATAAGCAATATCCCAAAAGCCTGTACAATATTTTAAGAGATTACTGTAAGGACAGACGTTTATACATATATGGTGAAAATAAAATGATAACTAAGGAGATATCGAAAGGCTGCCCTCAGGGATCAATTTTAGGTCCGACATTTTGGGACATTCTAACCGAGCCTATGTTAGAATATATGAGTAAACTCCCATATGTGCTTGATATAATAGCATATGCAGATGACTTATTAATATTAGTCGAAGCAAACAGTAGCTCAGAACTAGAAGAAAAGGCTAACAACACTTTGGAGCGTTTGGATAGTTGGTGTAAGGAAGTTAAATTGCAAGTTGCGCCACAAAAGTCGATGTTCATGATAATGAAAGGGACGTTAAAAAGGGATCCAATAATTAAATTGGCTGGAGTTAAAGTATGCAGGAAAAAGGTAGTAAAATATTTGGGGATTCACATACATGAAAAACAGCTTTATAATACACATATAAATGAGGTTAAAAATAAATTTAATAATGTGATGATGAAATTATCTAATCTTACGACCAGAAAATTCAAGCTACCAACGGAGATAGTCAGTGTTTATCACATGAGTTTTATGGTGGGCATAACCGCATATGGAGCTGGAATCTGGGCACATAGATTGAGTAATACCAAAAATATAAAAGTACTTAGATCAACACAGAGAAGAGCCTTGCTTAGGATGACCGGTGCAGCTTCTACTACGGGAACAATGGCTCTGTTGGTGAATATGGCCATTTGGCCAATAGACTTATTAATTCTGATGAGAGCGGCATACTTTTGGTTGAAGAAGAGAGATTTAAAAAGAGTAGAGGATACCATTGGAGAATGTTGTAGGACCAAAACAGAAGTACGATGGTGTTTAATACGACGATGGCAACAAGAATGGAATGAGATGACAATTAGCAGACGAACATACAATCTATTTCCAAACATAAAAGAAAGGTTGAATCTCAAAACCATATTGCCCGGAAAGGGTGGCATATTATATATAGCAGGACATGGTCCATTTAACACATATTTTAAGAAGATGGGGAAGATACCTAGCGATATCTGTGATGTATGTCAAGTGCAAGACTCACCAGAACATGTCATTTTTGAATGTATTAAATATAAAGAGACTTTACAGGAATATAGAGAGTTACTAGCTGGCAAACAAGTATATAACATCATTAGATACGAATACGATTTTAAAATCTTAGAGAAGATGGTTCTCACAGTTTCTGACGTAGTAATGGAACAATATAAGATCAATAGACTTCAGAATCAGCCAAGACGCATACGTCAGCATAGACCCAATGGTGAACAGTCTGCAACTAGAAGTTTCAGTAGATTAAGACGACATCGGGAACTAGAAGTAGATAGGACACAGCTATAAGTATCTCAGGAAGAAGGATTAGACACAAATCAGGAAACTGTTTCGGATATAGAATGAAGACAGGTAGAAGGAGACGCAGTTATCAGAATCAGGAACAGGAAGCCAATATAGAGGAGACAGGCTAACAAACTAATAACTTAATGACTATTGTAACTTCCCTTGTGGAGGATATTATATTAAAACATGTAATATAGGATTGTATCTGCAAAGATTATAATTTGTTATTGTTAAATCATATTAAATCATTAAATAAATCAAATAAAATTGTAAATAATCGTGTCCAGGGTTAGCATCTAGATGCCTGGACAATAGATTAGCAGATAATATTTTTTTATTTTTTTTTATTTTTCTATTTTTATATATATATTTTTTTAGTCCGCATGTCTGGCCAAAGGCCGGCTTCGGCCACGCTGCGCTCAGGAAACTCTACCCAATCTTCCGATCCACCATGCCCATCCGCCTCAAACTGCGGGCGTACCGTGCGATCATCCCGCCTCTGATCCTGTATGGGTACAAGGTCTGGGTTTCGGTGTATGATACCACCCTCCGCAGGCTGCAAGCCGTGCAGAGCAAAGCCCTAATGATGATCTACGGTATTGACCGCAGGTTCCCATCTCATTTCCTGCACACCCAGTCTGGCGTACCATACGTCGAAGACGTCGTGCGTGAACGAACGCGCGCGTTGTATGCCAAGATCACTCCCCAGCCTAACCAGCTGGTGGATACACTAGGTCAATACGACCACCGTCTCCCCAGGAGACGGAGGAGCTATCGCCTACACAAGGGTGCCATTGGGTGGTAAAGTCTACCTCTCCTCCTGCCCCCTACCAATCACCGCCCGGTCTCCTCGCAAATTGGCCGCGGCTGGAAGGGTAACACCTGCAGCCGCGCCCTGGGGCGCACGCACAACCTGGTCTTATTAAACCTAGAACCTTAATTCCCATCTAGTTTCTCGCTACCGGTTCCCCCTCTGTTTGACGGATCGCTAGTGACCGCACAAAGCGAGGTGTAACGGGCACTGTCCCCCCGCCAAGGGGGAATACCCTGGCACCAGAAGCATTAGTAGAGGCCAAATGCGCCGTCTGGCCAAACGACACGAAAGCTTGCGCATAAACATTTATCTTTTATACCGCACGGGTAAATCCGCACAGCGAATAGGTACCGTGGCGTGTAACCCTCCGCCCGGGAGAACCCGGGCGACCTGCACCTGCTCTTGGCTCTTCGGCAGTTGTATATCCAACACAGGCGCGTGAAGGGTCACCTACCGCATTTCGCTGCACAACTGCATTGCCGCAGATTTAGGTACGTTCCGGAAATTTTTGAACAAACCTCAGAAAGTACAACTTGTTCTAACACACCTTTTCGGTCGTTAACCGTTTCAGAAAATTTCGTTGCTATTTGCTTGAATTTTTAATACATTTTTATGGGTTAAACTAATGGAAGTCGCTGGTGGGTTGTAGTTGCGAATGTATTGAGTTCCATATCAAATTTTCTGGGAATTAATATTTTCAAGTCCACTGAGAAAAGAAACTTTTAACAAAAGACCTTGAGGTGTGAGCTCAACATTTAAAACAGCTAGACGGGAAAACTAAAAGGCATTGTAAGGTGCGTCAAAGGTAGTTAGTAAATAAGAAAACCTTGGAGCAAGTTTCCAGTTTCAATAACTTGAGTAGCAAAATATGTATGACTGGTTACCGATAGACGCAAAACAGAATGAACAATATTTACGTACATAACCTGGATCGACGTAAGTTGTAAATAAAAACAGATCTTTGCAACGTTCAGAACCTCATCTGAAAGATGCTACGTTATTTCTTAAAGATCGTCTAATGGATAATATCACAAATATGTGCACATAAAAGTTCCAGTTAGCAACCTCCAATTGCCATAAAAATATGATGAAAATTTTGAAATTATCAAAGTTATACAATTTTTTCAGGCCTTCGCTCCCAAACACAATAATTTATGCTTCTCTATATTACTGTTTGTGTGCATTAAAGCTTCAAGCTAATGCCTTTCACATTTATATTTCATGCTGCAACAAAACGAAGCATTACTATTTTAATATTTTGGAAAATGCTGTTCATAGAGAAGAAAAATTAATATATACATAGAAATTATAACGTTCCTGACATCTGTAAAGCATACGTGTACTACGTGTTGTAAGAGATTTCCACTGTGTCGCTGTGGTCGCAATCACTAGGGAAACAAGCGGGACATTTGAACTGCAGGATTTTACCGATATTCATTCTTTCGTACGACGTTCTATTTAGTATTACTTTTTAAACCAAATGCAGCATGCTCCGTTACATAATTTGAAATACTACATTTTCTGCTTGTAGGATAGTGTTGAGTAATACTTTTGTACCATGAATGTTATAGTAGGTGGAGGAGTAATTGTATTCTTCCCAAATGTACAGTTAGAATTTCATGTTGTGCTCTCTGAAGATCTTTGTTCTGACTGATATGTTATATCTGTTAAGAGTTAGATAAGGTACTACTATGTAGAAAATGTAGGTCTTGTTAAAACGTACAATTTATGTCCTACAAATTTGCTCGTGGAATGAACTAGCTCATAGACATTCCAATCATTGAGATCTTTGTTGGGTTTAAAACTTGAAGTATTATAAATTTGTTAAATAATAGTGTAACTTAAGACCTGAAGCTTTCCTGGTGACGAATACGCTCACTTCCTTCTCGGGCAGCCAGCCAGGTTAAAAGATGATTAGATATCAACGTTTCGGGAGTGTACATCTCTCCCACCATCAGGATATTTATAAAATGTTACAACCACAAATGAAATACTGGATATAACGCAACTATAAACAAAGACAAAACACCATCAAAATTCACATTACTGAACAAAAGACTGTCTTCAGTAAATTAAATGACAGGTCAGCAGATGGCATGTGTGCAGAAAGTTAAATGTGTCAAAGAAACGCGGCCCGCCTCGGTAGCGTTGATGGTAGCATGTCTTCCTCACGTTCAAGAGGTCCCGAGTTCGAATCTCGGTCAGGGTGAGTTATCTGGATAAGGCTTTACCGGGGTTTTCCCTTGTCCTTCAAGACGAATGTTGGGTAACTCTAAGCTCCATGGACCCTGGACTCATTTGGGCATCATTTCAACCAATTCATTCACCGTCCGGTATGACTTAACGTTGGAGGACGTAAATTACAAATAAAAAAGAAAAAAACGCATCTGCTTAACTTGATTATCAAGCTGTATAGATCTGTACTTCTTAAATCAATGGATTTCTATTTTTAAGGCCGGTTTTCAATAGGAGCTGAACTGCAATGTAGCATCACGATTAAGCATGCTTCTTTCAGAGGAAATCGCCAAAGCCTCCTTAATTCTTCGCTCCCAGTAACTGCTGCATTTTGCCAAGATGGTCGTCTCCCGAAAATTGGCTCTATGGTCGTTAACAAAACAATGCTCTGCCAGCTCAAGCTTCTCAGGTTGCATTAAATGAAGGCTCCGTTTATTCTGGTAGAGATGGTAAGATATATTGATATATACACTAGAATTGTGAACCGCGTGTCATCTGTATTAGCTTACGTGTACTTCGTGTTGAATGAGATATCCACTGTGCCGCTGTGGTCGCAATCAACCAGGAAACACGCAAGACATTTGAACTGCAAATTTTTACCGTTTATTTTTCCTACGTCTTTCTAGTTGGTGTTGAATAATGCTCTCTGTACCACGAACGTACATAATAGGTAGAGGAGGGGCGTACTCCAGTCAAATTTACAGGTAACATTTCTTATTAGTACTCTCTGAAGATCTTTGTTCTGATGAATTTTATATATCTGATATGAAAAAGATAAAGGATAACAGAAAATGTACATCGTCTCAAAACATATAATTTACGTCATATATATGTTTGCGTGGAATGAACGAATTCGAAGGTATTCCCTGTTATTTGTCGAAACTTATGATTTTTTTAAAAAAAATGTTTATTGTGCATTATATTCTTACTTTTAATATATGTATAATTTCTCTAAAATGTAGTTCAGTGTTGTGATATATAATATAAGTAATTTCAATAGGTACAAGTAAGTTGTCTTTGTGTAATAACAGTTTTAACTTGTTATTTTCTTTCTTATTAATATTACAACAAATTAACATAGCGGTCCAAAACCACGAGGCGTGACCGTAAAATAATGTCTCCAAGACGTTGGAGCCGTGAGCAGCGCTATTAAGCGAGACCTGGCAACACTGGCGTGTAGCTTGGCTTCACCCCTTCAAATTCCCGCCACAACGAAGCCATTGTAACCATTAGTCTTGACTGGGCAGCCGTTTGCGATGGAGCTTCCCATCACTTCCGCCACCAAGTGAAATTTTCGTGCAGTGATCTGTTTTTGAGGGCCAAGAGTACTACACCCAATGAAATTCATCGTCAGTTGTGCGAAGTCTATGGACCACAATGTATGGGCGTCAAAAACGTGCGAAAGTGGGTCAGAGAGTCAAAGACGGACGTACAAACGTCCATGAGGAACAGCGTTCCGGTCGGCCTTCGGATTCAGCCGAAACAATTGCAAAAGTGGAGCAATAAATGCTTAAAGATCGGCGTGTGACAGCACGCGAACTGTGCGAACTTATCCCTGAAGTCAGTAAGACTACGATTGGCAAGATTTTGACCGAAAATTTGCATTATCGCAAGGTGTGTGCGAGGTGGGTCCCTACAATGCTCACCGAAGAGCATAAACAGCACCGTGTTGAAGCGACCCAGCGATTCCTGGAACAGGGCGAGGAATTGTTGGATTCAGTTGTCACTGGCGATGAAACCGGGGTGCACTACACAACACCAGAAACTAAAGAACGTTCCCGTCAGTGGTGGCATTCAAATTCGCCGAAGCTGCAAAAGTTCAAACAAACATTTTCTGTCGTCAAAGTGATGGCCAGTGTGTTGTGGGACAGAAAAGGTGTATTGTTGTGCGAGTTTATACCTACCAGTACAACAATAAACGCCACTAGCTACAGTGAGACTTTAAAAAATTGCGACGTGCTATTGAAAATCGAAGGAGGGGAATACTGACGAAGGGAGTGATTTTTCATTATGAAAACTCTCGTCCACGTACTGTACGTGCAGCGGCTGATCTTCTGGCCCAGTTGGAATGGGACATCCTCATCCATCCCCCCTTCAGTTCAGACTTAGCACCTAGTGATTATCATCTGTTTCCTGAGTTGAAGTCACACTTGGGTAGAACACATTTCCAGACCGACGATGATTTGAAAAACGAGGTTGAGCGCTACCTGCGCAACTTGGCGGGAGAGTGCTATGACAAGGGTATACAAAAACTGTCACAGCGCATGCAAAAGTGTATCGATCGCACTGGAGATTACGATGAAAAATAACTAAGTTCGGCCTTTCCGTCAATGTAACATTCATTGGCAATAAACATGTCTTCTATATTAAATAAAACTGGAGACCTTATTGTACGGACACGCCTGGTACAATATGAATCATCCATTTGTACAGTAGTAAGGGAGTGAATCTAATCTCAAAAATGTTTTGCAGATCCTTCCTTCGCTTCTTACACATTTCTTTATTTTGCCGCACACATGTTTTGAGTTGAATATCCACAAGTATACGCTCATTTCTTACATCCTTTGACAGTAGATCCACTTTACAGTTTACAATTATATTATCGCCGACCGCCTTGTTGCAAGGAAGCGCGGCCAACGCGCAAAAAGAGACAGATAGCGCAGCGCGGAGATAAGGGACAGATAGTGCAACGCGACTCAGCTCTCGTCTCACTTGACTCGTCGCAGGATCAGCAGAGACCATGAGGAAGAAGAGCAAAACGACCAGGACAACAGCGCAACATCCATAGCAGAATTCTCCAGCCACCTCTCGGGAACCATATCCCACCTCTCTGCCTTCATCAGCAGCTGAGGGGGAGACCATGGAGAGGCCAGCCTCGCAGCTGTCTTCCCCTCTCGGCCAGCACACGTCAGCTCAGCCAGCCACCGCTGACAAGCAGCCAAAGGTGCCTTCTTCTGCTGCTTACTCAACCGCTGCCACCAGCCGCCAGCTAACATACGCCGCCACTGCCACCTACTCAGCCGCCGGACTCACAACAGCGCATGATCGCGCTACTTTCCTCAGCACTGTCATTCGTGGAGTGCCGAGGATCTTGCTCGACTAGTTCGTCTTGAACGCCGCACAACTCCGGTGGGCCTCTGCACTGAGAGCCACACGCAGCACAGACCCTTGCAGCTTGTCCGGATTCAGTTCGCCGACCACCGGGATTACGAGGCAGCCTTGGCAGCGGGCTTGCCCTTGCTAGGGTAGCCCCTCCCTGTCGAGGCTGCAAGAGCGGTGTGTCGAGTTCCATGTCGGCGTTGCTGCTACGGACACACCGCCGAGAGTTCCACTGCCCGGCCGAGATGTCATTACTGTGGTGCTCCAACACTAACCGGGCAGTGTTGCCAGCACGGCCTTCGCCGCCGCCGTCGATACTGCGCCACCTGTGATTGCTTCGGCCATTTTACAGGACAGGCGCAGTGCCCATACTACTCGGACAGGTAACCACTGCAATCACTCGCCGCCACATACCCTTCACCGGCCACGGGAACAGCTGCAGAACCGCTCGTGGCGGCCTTGCGGGACCTCCGCAGTGACATCAGCAACATCTCAGCCAGACTGGCCACCATTGAGCTGGAGATTGCAACCCACTCGGACACAACTGCATCCACTGGGCCCTCCGGCGAGGCAATACAGGACCTCCACTCGGAGGTTCTTAACCTCGGCCCTCGCCTGACCAACCTGGAGGAGGCACTTACCAACACACACAACGCCGACCACACCAAGACGTTAGACGCCATCGACCAAAGCACAAGACAGCTAGAGCAACTCACCACTGACCAAATAACCAGCGCACCTCAGCAGATCACAGCACTTCAGGATCAACTGTCATAAATCACCAAGACTGCAAACGTTCAACAGAAGACTCCCAAGAAAATGGAAGAAAACTACAAGACCAGCCTTACCATTCAGAACAACATGCTGAAGACCCTAGAGAAACTCCATCAAAAACAATATGATATTCAGGTAGCACTCACAAACTCCTCCTTCGACACAGAGTCAATATCGCAGGACTTCAGCAGACTACAAGACTCCATCGATTCCCTACACAACATGAACATCCAGATGGCCACAGCGCCAGACACATCACACAGACACAGACGCCGTTAGGTGTCACATGTCCATCAAAGCACCAATGGTGCACTATAATTGCTCTATAAATAAATATACTTTAAACGTCTCTTTATCCCTTCTTTTCGTTCAACCTTCCTATTCCCCGCTACTCCACTGGCTATGTTCAGAGCCTTGCGTCATGGTCATGAGCCAGGAGAGCCAACCTGTCCTGTGCACCCTTTCCTGCACAGAATTTAGCATTAACCTTACACTAACGGAGGTGCTGTCGCGGGACTCCGCTATTTTCCTGACCTTCTCCCCTCTATTACCTGAACTTCTCTTGTTAGCTTTTGTTTCTCTCCTCCTGTCCTTTTCTCTTTTTTGTTAAAAAAGGCGGAGATAAAAAGCTTGCCAAAACAGATAAAGACAGAGGCTGGAAAGTTCGATTTCTTGTTTGTTACAGAACATTCCAGAAATGTCTAGAAATATGAGTACACCTAACAGAACCCGAGTATCGCCAGTAGAGAGAGTCGAAATGGAACTACATAGTCGCCTGATTATGGCTGTGTTTTGAAAGTGAACTCTTTTGTTTGTGATCGACGACCTTCCAGACTGTCTTTTTGTATGTTGCGTAATTCTGCCACTGCAAGGGTTGACCAAAATGTGTTTCTAAGGAAAAGAGAACATTTTGGATATCTGCAAATTGGATTTTTAATTCTACGAACCCAAAAGAGTATA